>JALLAW010000326.1:0-14386 GCA_036939535.1 Cyclotella kingstonii | reverse complement strand
TTCTTGATTGACCTCTCCTCTATCAGAAAGTTTCACCATGACGGAGCCTGAGGCACGATTGCAACCAAATATGAAACTCTGGAGTCAGTGTGACAAGAACGAAAAAGAGATGCTTTTGTTAGATTTACCTGGATGAAAATCTCCATGCAACAAGGACATGTTTTCTTTCCCAAGAGTTCCATTGTAACGTTCCTTCAGTCTCTGAATTTCTGCCAAAAAGGCATCATCTACCATATGTTTTCGAGAGGTCGTCTGCGATAGTTCCTTGTAAGCTTTGGTAAATACAAACTCTAGCTGAATGTCTCTCAAGGCTCTATTTTCATAGTTGGTCGTCAAGTACGCCGCTCGATCCCGAGAGACTCGTGACGAATGGGTCGCCAAGTGAGTCTTGGCAAGAAAGAGTCCCAACTGCGAGGCAATCGACGACTCCATCTCAGAGGGTGTTGTGACGAGATGGTGATCCAATAGTTCGTACTGGTCGAGAAACTCCATAACGAGCAGTTTGTTGGTGTCATCAAAGTAATAAAGCCGTGGTAGAAAACAACGAGCATCGTCTTCTCCCAAAATGGAATTCCACTCGTTGTAGACGGCCACTTCTTGGTTGATTCGAGTGGAGGCCAGCGGAAACCCGTTGGGCCCGAAAACTGCCACATACTCGGGGGCCTGCTTGACGAATACAGCAGTTCCATCGTTGGATTTCACGCAGAAGGAGAAGTTGACATTGCCGCCTTGAATGGCTTCGGCGATGAGTGAGGCGTTTGGTGGAAATACATTAATGTGGGACGCGTTCTGACTTATGTAGGCGGCGACGTTGTCCTTCGTGAGAACCATGGGGGATGCCGTCATGGCCTTGGCTATCTGTCTACGTATTAAAGTATAGTAGTACTGTTTGTGGAGAGGAAAAGAAATAAAAAAATGTGTGGAAGGAATGTTTCTTTTGGGCCCTTCCCTTTGCACTAGAGCCACTATCACAGTCATGATTGCATTGATGACCACAACCACTTGGGGATTCAAATTAAATGACCGCACCCAGACATACAACATGACAATTATTCATTGTTGACTAATTTTGGGGAAAACTCATGGTCATTGGGGCACAGTTAACAACAAAGCTGTCATCTTCTATGATGATTTTATCCAAGGTATCAAAAGAGGAGGAGTTGGGAATGACAACAAATTTGAGCTATTAGAATGGTAAGGAAATAAAATTGTAGGAGCAAATCACCAAGGCTTATGGTTGGATGTTAATAATGGCAACCATGATGGATGTATCACTGTTCCGCCCTTTTCCAATGTAATCCATTGTAATGAAATCCTTTGGAGTGAATAGACAGAATCAATGAGGAAGGATCATGAGGTAATGTTGATTATAATAATAACTTAATAAATTATCACAATACTAAATTAAAAAAGTGATAGACAGACTCTTTTTGATTGTCACCAAACACAACAATCCCACAATAGGGCAGGTGTTTGGAAAAATACCAAACCTTCAGCATGTGCTGGTAGCCAGCATGAATGGTGTACTGGAACAAAAATTTAAATACAAACCAAGATAAAACAAAATGGCAATGCCACAAGTTTTGCCATTACTAGTTTACCTCATTATGTGGAAATAGGCTCTAGACAAGAAATCCTCGGGGATTGATCTGAGGTCAAAATGGTCATAGAAAATAAACCCAACTTAAAGACAGAGAGATCTCAACTTTTGGGGAAAGACTTCAAAAATTGAATTTTGGGCAAAAGGTAACTCATGAACACACTAATACCAAAACCTGATGTCCCAAAAACCATCCCAATGACATCCCTTGACTTCCAACCTCTATCCAAAATTCACCATATGATCATCATCAGCACCAAATTCTATCTCTGAGACCAAATCACTTTCCTCTACTCATAGCTTCTCATCAATGTCATGAGATTCAACCTCTACCAGCATTTTCTTCTGAGATGGCTCTTCACGAAAACGCTGTGGCTGGACACTGAGACATTTGCCAACATCTCTTGTCGCTATGTGAGGGTAATCACACACCCTGTCCCAGTGTGGAGTGTTGGGAGAGACTCCTTGAAGTGCAATTACGCCAACAGTGGGAGGTCTATAGGGACGCTAGCCATGAAGACAAAAAGACAGTAGTATTCATAGTCCTTATTATTGGCCACTCCAGCGTGAAAGCATTGACCTGAGAGACTGCCATTTCACCAGGGCGGATGAGCTGTTCAACCATGTCTGTGTCTGGATTGGTTGAGCAAGGAAGGCGAACCAGTTCAAAGGGGTCAAGAGCGATGAGGATGGTCAAAGGTCTATCAAGAATAGATCTGTCAGTGTGGGACCTATCAAAATCTGTATGAAGGCGAAAGTTGCAACAATCATACTGGCTGGGAGCATAGGAAGCTAACCATAGGGCGCCAACTTGATGTGAGTCAGAGAAGGGTTGGCCAGCTAGACAATGTAGATAATAGGTGCGAGGGCCTCTTTCACACAAAGTTGAACCTCATGTAGACGGTGAGATGGTTTGAGGTCTTCATAGAGTGCCCGCAGATACTTCCTGTTGTCATTGCACCCTGTTAGGGCTAACCAATAGGACTGTGGAACCAATTGAAGACGATCTTTAACCTCTTTGATCACGCTTTCAGTCATCAGATTCTAAGTTTTTTGAGTTCAAAGGTCAGACGGTAGACAGGGTCTGTGATCTCTCTAATGTAACAGTTGTGACCTACATATGGTAGAGAGAAATCAGTTTTACCATCTTTCAAAAAGACTTCTCTAGAGCCATTACATTGACTCAATAAGCTTAGGTAATGACTGAGACTAAATTTGAGAAACGGAGCCCATGATGATTGGCCAGACTCTCCAAGAGGAACGATATCCTTAGGCAAGTCAGAGGAATCGATCTTCCTCCAGACCAAATTTGTTTTCCACCGGACTTTGGTATGAACTCTTGTGAAAGGATGAAAGAGAGTCAAGAGGTGGACATGATGCAACGATTAATGCAGGGAGCGATGGAGATCAACAATGTCGTAGTGATGTTGTGGTTTTATGTGAGGCTGTCAGGGCAGAGTTAAAATTTCTGGAAATAGAGATTCTAAATTTTAAAATTTGTCGGACGACGGTGAAATAAATTTTGTTCAGTGCATTTAGGTTGATTCCATTTCAGGGAATTTGAGTTGAGAACGATCATCCGATGGCTTGATGGGAGTGAGCGCAGGGCCAACATAGTGGCTATGATCTGAGACCTTTCCCGCCAGGGGTTAGATAATTTGGTCTCCGAGTAGCTAGACTCAAAACCGGTCTCTGGTGGGATACTCTAGTACCTGCTCGGACAAATGCCAAAACTGGGGAGTCTGATTCACACTTTCTACGACGTTTTACTCCTGGGCTTCATTAGCCGTCAGTTTTAAAAGTCCGAAAATTGCAGCTTAAAGGTCTCATCCGGCCTCTGGATCATTCCAGGCCTTCGGGACTCTTTTGGCCTCCAAGTTCGCCGGCCTCCGGGTCATCTCTACCACCACATTGTTTTCGGCCTCTAAGTCATTTTGGATGCCACGAGCTCCCGGCTCCCTTGAGTTCGCGGACTCCAAAATCCACAGCTTCAAGTCGAATTTGGGCAAAGGTAGTTGTGGTCTCCGTGTTCGAATTGGCCTAGGAGGCGTTTTGGCCAAGCGGCCAATTTTGGTCACCGAGACTGCATTCCAGGAACTTATGGCCAGAGTCTTTTTGAACAAAATTTTTTTCAAGAAAATAGGTCTTCTCCAGCAACCTCGTCATTCCCAGCCTCCTCCAGGTCATCCCCGGCTGGAACTGCCTCAGAGTACGTTTCGGTTTCCCAACTCTTTCTTCGCTTCCAAGCTCTTATGCCGTTTGAGTGTTCATCGGTCCCCGATTTCTTCCACGCAAACTTATATTCGACCGGCCTGTAAGTATTTTTCTCCGAGTTGTTATTCTTCAGGTCATCTCGCTGCTCGTTCCTTACTTCCACCTAAGCTTCTCCGGAGTCCAAATAGTACTATCTTCCAGGTCTACCATGGCTCATGAGTATGGGATGTAGCTAGGTCTTCCAGCCTCAAGGACGTTTCAAGCTCTAGTTAGTTTGAGTCTTATGGGTCAAGTTTACCCTTTGAGCCGGAATGGACTCCGGAGTCGCTCCTCCCTTCAAGACCTCCGATTTGCCAGCATACGAGTTTCTTCCGACGAAGGAATGTTTTTCGCCTCCAGCCAGGTCATTTCCTGCCTCTGAGTCATACCCGGACTCCAAGAGTCCCCGGCCTCTAAAACTCTTGGATTAGTCTCTCTATGGAGTTGCTGAAGAAGGCAATATATGCACTGATTCTTCTAATCTGCTGGACTGTCGTCTAACTAGCGAGGGTGTGTTGTTGGCTCTTAAGGTGACATTAATAGCTGCCAACCAGTATTTTTGTGTTCTAGTGAGGGCAAGCCGAGAGTATCAATATTGATCACGAGAAGAAATCTGCACTCTTCAGGAACTGACATAACATCCACAACAAAGGCTTCAATCTGTTGCTCCACATCTCTGTTGGATTAAAAGAACCTCACGCCCTGAAGCCTGCCGTGTGCGCTCAAATTGCAAAGCAGTCATTGGGAGTGGGAGAGTTGAAGGAGTTTAGTGAAGAGTTGTGAGGTCCAAGCCAAGGGAGAGATTGATTGTTCACAAAACTCCAAATGAGCTTGTCGAATTGAGAGGAAGGATTTGCTAATCTTCTCTTCTGTGAACCTTCTCCAACCTATCTCGTCTTGTTCCACGGCCAGTTGCTCAATTGTAGGAGACATCAGTCCTAAGTCGCTTAACTTCTCTGTGCCACGGAAGAGGAGGTATCTTGGAATGAGATTAGACAGTTCAGAGTCCGTATAATTGTACGTCCATAGCCAGGATTCCAAGTCTAACACGTCATACACCAAAAGTTTAGTTCGAAGACTTCGCGAACAAATCCAGAGGTGACCGGCCGTCAAAATCCATCCGCAGTTGGGGCAGGCCGCAGAGGATTCTCTTTCGCTGTAACGTGATATTTGGGAACCAACGCCGCAAAAATTGGAAGCCAGATTTGAAAGGAAGGAGAGGCTTTCAACATAGCTCTGTGTAGAGATGACTAGTCGATCATGTTGAAGCTGTGGTTCATCCACTATTTTCTTGTCTGTGTTAAGGGTTATGGCCTGGTCTAGAGCGCCTTTGGCAAGCTCATCACAGGCACCGTCAATTTCTTAAAAAGTGAAAGAGCCTCCCAATGAAGGGATCTGTCCATGTGATAAGGGACATGTCGATACAGGATGTTGCCGGACAGCCGTGATTTCACATTCCTCAGACATCTAAGGACATCAGCACACTTTGAGTTTGACCTGATTCGGGGACCCAATCCAGGTGTAAGGAGCACCGCACTTTATTTGTCACAAACTATCTCTGCTTTTCACTTTTGAACATGATAAAATTCATAGAGCGCAAGCAAGAGGACATGCAACCCAAGGATACCTAATAGTTCCACGTGGTAGGAAGAAGCGGCAGTACTTTGTTCCTGAAACCAATCCAGCTTGTGAATGCAAGTTTCTTGACGGTAAAGTATCCAACTAGTTCCAGTTCGGTTGCTATCGTTCGATGGGCAAAAGGATCCATCTGTAACGCCAATGAGAGAGCCGTTAGAAAGAGCTGCCCCCCATGTCCGACATAGGTTCTCATCCTGAAATGAAGAGCGAGTGTGTGACCACTTCCCCTACCCTCCAAGCTTGGAGGGGAAGCTGAAAAAGGATGTAGATTTTTGCGTCATGGGAGGATCCTTTATCGAGCAAAGTAGTTTTACCCGTGAGTCTAGGTACGATACAGATGCCAAGAGTTAGTTATCATGATTTGTAGTCGAGATTGTTGGCTTATCACTAGAGAATAGATGTTGATGACATTGTAGTGATGGAGGCATTAGTTACTTCAGTGTCTAATCTTCTTCGTGAAACAGTGAGCCTTCGAAGTTGCGCCACTTCCATATTCTTTGAGAAGAATACACGCAGAGACCCAGGGGATTAAGCAGACGACCTCTGGGGCAAACCATTGACCAGAGAACACCGACCCAAGAGCTCCAGTCAACTGACGTGGGGTGCTCTGGAGGAAACTCGCCTCTGGTTGGTGCCTCAGCGAGCTCCTCCATGCAGATCCCATCTTCGGTGACTATGTCTGACAAGAACATGATCTTCTTAAACACCCTGCACCGATTATTGCTTTTAAGTGAAGGTGTCGAAGGGTCAAACGTTAATGCCAGATCCAATAGAAGTGTGTCGCCTGATCTGAGCAGATGGATCCGATCTATTTCTATCTTTAAGAGCGATGTTCAAAACATGCAGACCTTGCCACAGCAGCGACACCCTGGTGTTGGGAGCTAGAGGGCCCCACTGCCGAAAATTAAGGGAGAAGGGATTACCTATGTGGCGCATTTAAAGTTGCAATGCTTGGATGGAGGTAGAGATTCTCTTCCTGACCAGACTCAGGGAGCGGTAGTGTTGGAAGAAAAGATTAAATCATACAATGAGTTGTTCAACAGGGAAGTTCAAGAGACCAAACCCTCCAATGGAGAGTGGGATGCGGCGTAGCTGTTTAGGGATGTTCCTGCATATTCCTAGCGTGGGTAGAAGGCGATAGTCAAGCGTGTCAAGAACCTTCCAGCTCTCATGGAGGAGGTTAGATAACGTGCCAATACCGTAGCAGAGTCCAGGTATGATTTGATTTTTATAGGCTAGCCGCACGCAGTGAAGTGGAAGTACACCTGATTTAATCTTTGATAGCCAAGAGGTTGATTTTTCTTCGAGAAACGAAAAGTGCGCTCTGAAGCTATTGTCGAGTGCGTCAAAGACGCCTAGGATTTTCTTACTATAGTCCAGGAGAAGACGTTCAATCTTTCTGTGAGTACCTTCTAGAGACCAGATTCTGAGTGCAAGATCATCCATCGGCTTAAAAGACCAGAGACCCTTATAATAGACGTAGTCAATGCAGTACCAAATACAACTCTTCTATGTGAAGGCCTCGCCTGTGGAGTGAAGAAAGTCACGCCATAGAGAAGCACCCTGTGAGTCCGCGGAAGGAGATTCTCGAGAGATTGGCAGTCTCTGGTGGAAGAAAGTAGATCAGTGTAATCTATATTTGCAGCTTGGGCCGAGCAAAGATGAGTCTTGCAAATCGGAGAAGTGAAACTGGCCCCTATGCCACTTGTTCTTGCATATTCATAAGCACTCCACTCAGCTGTAGCCAGGCTGCAGGAGCTTCCCTGCTTCCTTGCCCCAGACCCATGGAATACTAATCTTCGGTGCCGGTTAAATGGGAGGACGACTTCCCGTATCCAGTCCGTTAATAGAATGTCATTTTGTGTAGGCTATGCAACGCCGCTTCCGTTGCCACCTTGTTACCACTGAGAAGGGCGTACCAGGTGAGGGACATGGGAATGTGGTTGACTCTGTCGTAGCAGTTCACTGCATCAACTGAGAATATAGCGAGTGGGTGTTTTAGTTGGCTGGAGAGGACGTTTGTCAGGGTCTTATCCAGCCTAGCATCGTCTACCGTGCTTCCAAAGCTCCCGTAGAGTTCATCTGCGAGGAGGTTGGCATGTTCCATCGATATCAGCACTAGACCCCGAAAGAAGAAATGGTTGAAGATATTAAAGTCGGCCAGAAATTTTTCGAATATAACTTGGAGACCAACACCCCAGCTTTCCGAAGTGATCCCGGTGAATGAAGTAATATTTAGCTGGAGTTCCATCACCTCTTAACGAGGTTGCTCTTTTCACTCGCTGTGTAGTGGCCGAAATGGATACCGGAGCAAGAAGAATTCCTTTACTTTAGACCAGAAGGTGACAATCGCGTCTTGGCTGACCCGAAGATCCAATTCCGACTTTGGGCCGATATTCTTACCAATCCTGCCTATTTCTTGGAAGACGAGGTCAGCCAGCGGAGAACGTCCCTAGTGACCCTTTCATCTTTGAGAATCTTAAGTCTTTGGCTGACCGGAGATTTTATGATAGGTGCGTCATGTGCCAAAATGAATCTTCTCAATAGTGGCCTTAGTATTGTGCATCGACGCCATCTATGACCGTTGTGACTCGAGTCAATCTGCCTCCCACGAATGGCTTGGTGGCTCTATGAATTTCTGCCCACATATCTCTAGTAGTATCGGAATGACTTTTAGCTGTGATAATATTAGCTTTCGTCGAATCACCTGAGTTTAGGGCAGTTTGTAGGCAAGACTGTATATGAGATTTGCGGAATCTTTTCGCTAGGGGAGATAGTCGTCTTTTTTCTCTCAGGAATAGGCAATGACTTGTATAAGCTCCTCGATTGATCAGTGTTCATGATCCACCATAGAACACCTGCGGGAAAACCTCAGTGAGTGTCCAATGTTCGCACCTCTACCCGACTTCATCCGTAGCTGTTGATGTAGCGCATGAGACCTATCGAACCATCGTATAACCTCTGGAGAGAAGGGTAAAAAGGGCGTGAGAATTATCCGACAGGTTCTCTCAACATGTGATCTAATCTCAATGATCTGATTGTGAATCGTCAAAAGTTTTCGGCTATACTCCGAGTCCAAGGGGTTTGACTGAGTGACATAGTCCTCTATATTTGAGGGCGTTGGAGAATTCTATGAGTCCTGAATTGGAGTTCGACCTCTTTTAGATAGTTGACTACTGATCTTTGGTTCGACAGTTCCAGTCTTCATTTGACCAATTTGCAGATCTTATAGGTGGGTTGCCCAAGCAAGGAGGTTGATGAGTAGTCGAAGACAAAGGCTCTGTCATCACCGGGAGAATCCGAGAAAGGAAGAATTTTTAGATTGGTCACATCAAGATCATGAGATTTGAAGCAACCGTCAATATCTACCGATCCATTGATTTGTGTGGCCGGAGGAAGATTGCCCCAGGCTCGATGCAAAAACTCTTTGAGATCCGGGACCTCTCGCTCTAAATTGCGACGAAAAGAACCTGTGACGAGCGAATCGTTACAATTCATCAGGAGGATCAATATCAATCCTTTTGCAGACCTTTTTTGCATTGTGGTGTGATATTGTGGTCGAATAGTTCTTGTGGGGAGAATAACCTGTGTGGGCTAGACGGAGGGTGAAACTGATGGGAGAAAAAATGTCTCATGTGTTGTTGGTAGATAGTTTTTAGACCGTTAGAGGTAGATGAACCATTACGGTAGGCTACAACCACGCGAGATAGTTTCGCTGGATAGATGAATTTTTTTCTGGAAACCCATCGGCCGAGCTTCCTGAAGTCCTCTTCTCATCTTTTGGTGTATTGTGTGACATCGCCTCTGGCTATTAAGCAAACTCCCCCGGGTTGGTGAAGAGAGATTCACTCCGAAAGATGGCTGTTGAAGGAAGTAGTCGCTTGCACCTCTCCTTTCTGAAACCAACTGGCAAGGGGATCTCTCCGAGAGAAGTGCCAGTTGCGGTTCTTGGAGGCCAGCATGGTTGAAATCAAGCCTAGACATTAGATCACCTACTAACACTGATTTAATCTTTTAGTTTTAAAGAACGAGGAGCCCCCTAATTGACATATCATAAATCTGAACACACCCGACAATTTCTCATCTGTAATACAACCGAATGAGTTGGTATTCGATCTTTTTGGACTTATGCCCATCTCCAGAACTCCTCATTCGGAGCGACTGTTGGAGTTACCCTCGAACCCTGAGTTGCGTTCTTGGACCCACGATGACGTCCATTAAGAGTGAGAGGAGAGCAAATCTCACAACATAAGATGTTCCTGGTTAGCCATCGTTGTGACTCTTAACCTTTTCTAAATTGTGCTGCCATAGAGGCCCGTTGATTACGAGCGCACCGGAAACCCCTATTGTCTGCCCCTGAGACACGGTTCCTAGTAGCAGAGCGTCTATTAGAAACTGGAGCCATTTGGATACTCATTGTTGGCTACGCCTCTAGAAGGAGTCGCCTGGTCATTGGACTCAGGGAAACTCACGGAGGTCTTACTGGCTTCAGTCCAATAGGATTCCAGAATCTCCATCGACAGACGAAAAAAGTAAAACTTGGAACTAACGGAGGTGCCTCCTTCTGTCCAAAGTGCGGACAGCAATGCTAGAGGAAGGTAATCCTCACCTGGAAGTTTGCTTTGTACCGTCTCTATGTTCTCATCTAGGAATTGGATCCTCTTCATCATAGTCACCTCAAAACTCCACGGCTAGGAAGTCGAGGAAAAACGGAGGAGGGAATCCTTATCAAGGATTTCGACCTCTTTGGAGTGGGAGGGACAGAGTCTTTATCATCCGAGTCAACTCATGTCAGTGGCGTCCATCTGATCTAGAGTGGAGACGGACACGTCGTCCTCTGAGTCCTTAACAACTTCGGAGGTCGCCCTGGCTTTCTCTGAGGGCGAAGATAGGCCAGCGAATTTGCCGACCCCTGACTTATAGCCTTCTGACATAGAAGCATCACAACGATACAGAGAGCAGGATCGTAGGCCAGCAGATTTATCCTGAGAATTTATCCTCTAGTCACTATCTGAAAAATCCTTCCCAGTTTTGGTGCTGCTGGAAGTGAAAACAGAATCTTCGAGAGAGCAAACTGAAATGCACGAGACCTGAAGACGAGATTTGTCAGCTCTCTTGGTGAGGCAAATTTTGTCTGAAATATAAAGGTCTTCTTTGTTGGCCTTCGTCAGCTTGGAGAGAGTTCTAGGAGGCTCGCAGAGCGCCTGCACAGCACTGAAGTCAAAGACTTTACTGCTTCTCAAAGCCGGAAGCGAGGATTCGCCTAACGTCACATACGCAAACCCTTTGCTGCTCCTCTTCGCACTCTTAATAAGCACAAGCTGTTTGTGGTCAAAACTTCCACTTACCAAGGCGTCCTCATCGTGGCAGCCATGGCTCCTCATCCAGTGTTAGATGTTCGCCCCAGGGCAGGACATGAACTTGGAGACGTATTTGGTAAAGCCAATTCCACCTTTAATGAGTAGCCCGAGAAGCCTCCTGAGTCAGATTCAGACAAACAGAGTTAATAAGGGAGCTTATTGACGCTCATTTTCCTGAATTTTTCCTCACCAAGAGGATCGTGGATTTTTTTCTTTTTGGGTCCTTGGGATCCTCATAGAGCCGAATCGTCATCTTCAGATCCGGGGCCAGAAGTCCTTCAATACGTACAGGCTCAACAAAGAGCTGATAGGCTTCATGGAGACCACCAAGTTCCATGTAAAAGGCTCTAGCCTCTTCTGCCGTCTCGACAGTCGGAGCAGAGACAGTCTCACAAAATCACCCCAACAAATCTTTCAGATCTCTCTCTTCTGGCGCTTCCTGAAGAAGAACTTGCATCCTTTTTAGGTCTCCAAGTTCTGTCTAAAGGATGAAGGCTCTGTCATGGCGAATAATTTACATTTGTATATTTGCCATAGCACATACAATTGTTGTATCTTTGTAAGTCCCTGAATGGAAAACTTCCCTGTATACACACTGATAGTGATAAATTACATATTTTCGTTAACAAATCCCCGTTTATTCCGAACCACGTATGTTTTTGCGATTTCCTATGATGTGATTTCTTTCGAAGTTCTAGTATGCTTACTATGATAATATTCATTTTGTTCTCACTTTGGCGATCGCGGTTTCCAAACTATCATTTCCATACTGACAGGTTACATGCTGTCATTGACAGTTTGTATGATGTAATTTGTCGTGTAACCGAATTATAACAGCATATTCATTGGTATTAACAGTATATACTGTCATTAGGAGATAATTTCTGTGAATATCAATATTCACACTGGTAATCCCACTTCATATACTGCGAAAATTGACCATTAAATATGAAATGATAGTATGCATACCAATGTAAACAATATGCTCACTGTCATTAACCGCATACATACTGTAATTATCCTAGCAATAGCAATATGCATACTGTAATCGACATAATAAATACTGTTATTACCAATGCAAGAAATCACTCCAGAGACACTATCAAAATAAGTATCACTTCTAGATTTGATAAAAATATATTCAACACTTAAATAAATTACTCATGATTCTAGCAACAAATCTCGACTAGATGACATTTTGAATTACAAAAACTTCACTTTGAAAACATTTGCATCTATTGCTTTTGAAGGAACCATTGCAGTTACATTTTATCACTCCATGCCCTTGACCTACACAAATGGAAACACTACGAGCTGCCTTACGTTCAGTAATGCGTGCTATGCCTTGCCATCTAAAAGAGACATCTTCCAAACCAGGAAGCCCCGATTCTTTCCTGCTCCAGGTACCACTGGGATATTGTGCTTGCATAACTTTGATTCAACACGTCTCTTTTGTAATCAACTCTGACATTTTCATTTTTTCAATACTTTGACAGCCACAGCAGTAAAATTGTTTCAATACACTTTGGTTTGGTCTGCTTCATGTACACCAATGAAAATAACCTCGCCAACATTGACACCACTATACAATTTACCCGAACGTCTCTTGATCTTGGTTCCAGGTTTCTTTATTCCTTCAAATGCATCTGAAGGCAGCTTCTTCCGTTTTAGACTTAGCTGTGAATCCAAATCACGATCATCTTATGTATTAAATTGTTTTACTGCAGCTTCAGTCTCATCTTCAGTTGCAAGTCGATACCATAGTCACCACTAATTCGCCAGTCTTTTATCTCCACCCACCAAATCATCTATCGCCGATCTTTCCTAACTTTTCGAATTATAAGAACCCCATTGATCCTTGTTGTAAACACTTCTTCCATCAATATTATGCATAATTGCGAACTCCTCACCAATCCCAATGATTTGTCCGTACATTTTCGTCTGATTTTTGTTCTTTATGAGTCCATTCTAAATTTTTTGCTAGTCATAATGAAAATGAAATAATAGAAATACAACCGTACTTTCATTAGCTCTAGTTGAAGTGGTTTCAGTGACTAGTACAATAAAAATAAAATAATTAGTTAAATTACATGTAAAGTAGACTAATTGATAATAGATTCTTACCTTTTGGGATAGTTGCAGTATCCTCAATGTGTATCTAACAGTTCGTTAGATAATGATAAATTTGAAATCTCACATTTAGGTAGCTGACCAAAACAAATGTCGTAAGGCGACTTGATGCTGTAGTTGAATGAATCTGCGTGTTACACTGCCATTGCACCATTTTACATCCAACGCTACATCTAGTAGTTGAATGATCGCTCATCCAACTGCTCAACTTCGTCTCACTTGTACAATTTATACGTTCATTTCCTCCATCGGTGGATGATCGCCTTGGTAATCCTTGGACTATGTGACAGTCAGGCCACGTAATCTGATTTCATTGAAGACTTCATTAACAGACTGTAACATTGTACATAAAGAGCGAATTTAGATCGATAATGAAAATCATTCATGTAAATGATCACTTACCTGATTATCTAATCGCATGGATTTGCTATCTGGTGCTGCTCCTATAATTTCATGACCCTTATCCACTTGGAGAATCAATGATGGCCCCATCATCATAAAGATATCCAAAAGTACAAAGGCGACAGCAGTTGCTTGTTTCAAAGTCATAGTGGTTGAAAACGCTAATTTGTGGCATAACGAATACAGGCAGTTAAAGACAAGTCGGTTTCAATGGTATAGATATGTTAGTAACCAGATACACCTTGCAGCCAGATGCATCTGGTTATGCACTGTATGTAATTAACCAGATGCATCCTTTCAAATGACCAGATGTATCTTGTTAACACAGGCTACGAGCTCAAAAAATAATTTTTTTATAATAATTGCTATTATTGTCTGTCCGCCATAAGTCACACGCCTTTATCATGTTTTTATTCTATTTTACCTCTTTATAGACAGGCATCGTCAAATGACACCCAGTTACATACGGTTAGTGAGTCAAAAATGACTTCTGCAGTACACTAAGCATATGCATCACCCAACGCAAATGTGTGGTTGGGAGCAAAAGGTCATTTTTTTCTAACTAGATGCAAAAAGTCACTAACCAGATAGATCTGGTTGCCTAAAGCAAATGGTTACTGACATAAATAGCCCCAGGTTGTATATGTTAGGGCAAATATGAAAATGAATGTAATATATATATTCACCAGGAAGATGTGCAACTTACATACTGCATGATAATCACCTCTCACATGCAAAATCTTCAACCATGTTGAGCCGACCCCCTCAGATTGATAAAGGTAAAACAAAAATTCGGGGTCGTTTGCACATCGCTCTATAGAGTATGTTAATGATATTCATTTGCATATTCGTCCTAACATATATGTTAGTCCCAGTTTGCGTTCGAAACCTAGTTATAACTGGGTAGTGATCAGTTACAAACGACAACTGGGCGCCAATTATGCATAGTCAATCCCCATTTGTTTCAAATTAACTTGTTATAAATGGTTAAATAAGATCGGAA
>JALLAW010000325.1:0-14390 GCA_036939535.1 Cyclotella kingstonii | reverse complement strand
CTGCAAGGGTGTGTCAGACATGTGGCTGAACACATCGTCTGGCCGTCAATTAACGTCAAAGATATGCTGATCAGTCTACTATGTACTGATGTGTATTTTGAAATCGAACTGATTATTTAAGGTTTTCTGGTTTTAAAATCAAATTAAGACTAGATATAGTCATAATTAAAGTAATCTCTGAATTATAACTAAATCTAGAGTCACTGTGTTCAATAGTCCTTTCAGAAAAGACATCGGCATCACATTGTTAGACTTGTAGCATATCTTTCCTTCAGTAGCAGCAGTCCCATGATCGTCACTATCGTTGCTCGACGATAGCTCTAAATTCGACGGTAATGATAATGAGGATGAAGCCGTAGGCGGAGCGAACGGGGGGTCTCCGCGAAGTGGTCGAATCATTGCATCGATGCGGGAGCAGCAGATTGAAAGTCTTGATGAACTAGTAAAAGTGCTAAGGATATATGATTATGGTGTAGACATGATTGGGGTATGTTCGGGATGAGCAGACTTGTAAATTGCGCTGTATCATCCCTGGTGCACCCGGTAAGTTTAACCTATTATAGCATTTACATAAATACGAATCTTAATATAGGCATACGTTGAGTACTCGCTAGAGACCTTTAATAGCAATACCATTCTTATTATATATTTTGTTCTGACAGATGTGGAATTCCACTTCCTCTCTTCACAAGTGTACGTACTCATCAGTTCAGAGTACTACACAATAAAACATTGTATTTAATAGTTTCACTGTCAATCACATGTCCTACACTTAATTTTCCCAGAGACTCGTGTCATAGTCCCATTATCTGCTACTCAATTTTTCCTAGCAAGGAAGGAATCAATGCCGCACAAGCATAATCATCCTATAGTGTCATCATTCGCAATTACATAAAGCAGCACATCATTCACCGCACCACCACAAAACATCTTTGGTCGATTTATGCTCCAACTCCCTCATATTTCAAAACTGTCGTGGAACTATACAGGCAATCTAGTAAATGCCGTTTTCAAGCATACTATTACATTTAGGATCGAACCATACCACATCCAACTAAAGTATCAAGCCAAAGTCTGAAGCTGAAATTTAAAGAAATAGCTGTCGTTTGTGTATTATTTCTCCTACATCTGAGAAGAAAACATGAAGATATGTCAGTGGGAAAGTTTTGAGTGGAATCGAAGTGAATAGCCTGGGTGTCAGCTATCAGATGGGAATTTATGGTTTACGAAGACGGCGATGGTGGTGGCACATAGGTGGATGCTTCGGTGAAACGAAAAAAGAAGGACTCGTAGGACTGGTAAATGAAGGCACTTCACTGTAGGAGGTTGAGTTGGGAAGAGAATGGTGGTGAGCTATATGGCGACATCATGTGTTTGGAGAGTCATGGCCTCAAGCGTCAGCAGTTAGGAAGATGCTGATGAGAGTTGCGGTGATGTGAGCCTCTAGAGGAATGACATCATTCGTGTCTTTCTGAAAAAATTAGAGGTCTAATTTTTGGTATATATCTTATAAGTATTTATCTGTCAGCTAAAATATTTTGGACTGCCTGGCCCCCATTCCGCTAAAACAATGATAAGAAATGGGGTTCTCCGATTTGAAAAAGCTCAGCCAGTATTAAGCCAAATTCTTTCACATCTTATTTATAGAAGATCATATCCAATGCAGTCTAAACTAAAATGGAAATTTTGAAGTCCTATTAGTAAATGATACCCTGCGAAAATGCCTAAAAATAGGAACCAAAATGAAAATGTATCCTTTTGAGTAACATTTTCTCCTATATTTGGATGAGGGAGTACTTTTATCACGCCTGAAAAGATTGGATGCATATCCTGCTAATCTTACACATGTCTAATACTGGAAAAAATTCTATCACAAAAAAACAGAGGAGTACATAGTATTAAGCTATATTGATACTTCTCTGGATCTTTATGCAAGCGGACTTTTTCAAATGGCCATAACATTATCAATTTTAGTCGTATAGAAACAAACCTTACACACAAGTACTTACGTTATTCACGGTCTATTCAATGATGATACTTCCGTCTTCAAAATCTTATTAGAAAAAAGTTAGACAAGATGATACTTTTGCATTTTTGGCCTAAATTTTGAGGGATTTCGCAGGCTATCCTAAAAATTTAACGGAATTCAAACTTTTGAAGCAAGACCAACCTAGATTCATAAGCTACTCAACACAAGTGAAATCATTGAAAACGGCCGTGTGAGTTCTGAGAAGCTCCATTTTTCTACGACTTTGGAGAGGGCATCATTGATTTCTGCGGAATTTGTGCAAGGCAATTCAAAATTCACTGGACGCCCGTTGGATACTATCCTAAGATACAACTAAAAAAATCTCTTTTTTAGTAACACAAACAAGATGCCACCTCCCTATGAACTAGTGACACCACAACAACTACCAGCTCATCCCAGGCCGCCGACACCGGAGGCCATAACTTCAGCAGAAAAAGTCGTCCGGACTTCCTTTTACCCCCGTTTCCTCCTAATGTACTCTCCTACCATCCTGTATGTACTCGCCCGGTACCAACATTCCCTCAAGTTTTCCAGCCCGATCATGTCTCCACCCATGGGCCACCACCATGGCTGACGCCGACGACTATAGCCCTCCTCACAACAGCCACCACTCATTCCATGCACATCGATCCCCTTTGCAACTCACCTACCAACAACACCCAAGAATCATTCCCTAATCCGACGGTAGAATTGTAAAAAACGCATTCACCTGACTGATGAATGGAAGGAGGCCATCGTGAAGGAGCTACTGTTAAGAATGCAAGGGGAGAAGGTCTCGTGGGAATCTATGTGTTAGTTGTCTCAAATGTTTTATACAAACGAAGATTTGGTGAGTAAACTGTAGTGCCAATGGAAGATATGTCTAACCACAGGGGAAAATTAATGATTTTCTCCAATCAGTCTAAGTGTGGACGCAAGAAAATGATCATTGAGGCGAGGGCTTTGATGGCAGTTACTCTCAACAAGAGAACATCCGACTGGGAGCTTTGGGTGTGTCTCGCACAGTGATTGGAAGAAATGATACTTGGGGGTGTTTTGCGTAAGAAGTGAATTTACCTTGTCCCACATGTCTCTTTGGATGAGCTTTTTTATCTCCCACATCAACATAAGGTCCAATCAATTCGTCCACATGACGATATTGTTCATGTGGACGAAAAATGATTCGTTATCACAAAAATTAAGGAGAAGTATTACCTATCAAACGAGGAGGAAGATCCTTACCGCTCCATCAAGTACAAGCTCCACATTGGCAAGATAATGTGTCTTGTAGCACTTGCACGTTCTCAGTGGGATGCACATCAGAAATGTGACTTCACAGGGAGACTAGGCATCTGGCCCTTCATCTATGAACGAGTTGTATAACGATCAAGGAGTGGAGGTCGGCAGAGGGGATATTGTCAAGGAGCCTGTCACGGGGATCAAAAAGAGGCTGTACAGAGAGTTCATCCTCACGAAGTCTTTTCCTGCCATCAAGGACTTAATGCCAGGAGCCGGACGAAGGACTATCACCCTACAACAGGACAACAGGATAACAGTCCTGTATAAATACTCCAACATGACCCCATATTTCATGATGCAGTAACTGCTCTGGACATTGATGTGCAGATCGATAATTAGATCCCCCAATCCTCAGATATAAACGTCTTAGATATGAGGTTCTTCAATTCTATCCAGTCCATCAAGGACGAAATCAGGGTGCCGAGCGTGGACTCCTTGATCCATGAAGTGGAATATGCATTCCACTGCATTGATCTAACCAATTTGGAAAGGGTTTGGCTTTTATTACAGTTGGTGATGGGGAAGACCATTCTAAAGAATGGAGGAAATAGCTTCAAGATTACTCATGTGAAAAAAGATGTGATTGAGAGGCAGGATATGTTGGATATTAACTTTTTAGTGGGGATGGAGATCTGGGCGAAGATGGATGCGTTTCTGAGGGGGGGAGGGGGTATGAGCAAGATTTTTCTTCTCCTGCTTGCAGGTTCTTTTCCCCTTGTGAATGTGGTTATTCTTTCCCTCGATTGAGTTTCTTTTTGCCCCTGCGTTATAGATATTAAAATTTAACCTGTAATAGCTAGACATATCGCCTCTAAGCGTACTTCGAGTTGTAATTAAAGTAGCACTACTGAATTAGATGTAAATGTCTAAATGATTTTTGCATTTGCTCTTCAAAAATGTGAGAGTATTATTCAGACATAGTACTCCTGCCATTATGTCCAGCAAAATCAGGTAAGACAACAGAGGGGGTGCTCACAGGCGAGCTGAATAATTTTCGTCAAAACGAAAAACCGTAGCGCTACACAGGAGCAGTACAAAGTAGCTGGACTTGCGTAGAGGTAGGCAAAAGTCAGTCCACGTAGTACATATATACATACACACATATATGTTAGCACCCGTGGTATGAGATACAACTTACCACGCGTTGCCGCTCGGGACAATCACGCCCCCATCATTCTCGGGTCACTTCATAGCGGCTCTGCCACATGTGAGGCGACGCTGTCACGTACTGTACGCACGTAGACGATTCACCCCATCACCCTGGCTGACACCGCCCCTCTTTGAGCCACACACACATGATAGACAGCAGTGTCCTGACCTCACCCTGGCTAGTGTTTCGCCTCGTCAGGTGGTGGATACGTAGATATAGCCGTTAAATTGCAGTAACAACCATTGACTACTACATATCACTTTAGGACTACAACGTTACCACGATTTTATTCCCCCCTTCCATCCAATGCCCATCTTCGCCCTCCCCATGTCCTCACCAACACAAATGCCTCTCATCTAAGCGCTCGACGCGGAATTCCGAGCGGAAAAGCCGTCATGGAACGTAGAGCATTCGATCGCAGAGGTCGATCACACATCCTTCATCCTCAACAGCGCCTCATAACAGTCAACAGTGTTCCCACCCTACGATCTGGCCCAGGTAATTACTTCTTCCGCTTCAAGGAGGCCCTGAGCGTGAGTTGCCTGGGGCGCTATGGGCATCTGGGAATTGTGATAGAGACTGGAGAATACTACGCCCCACCAGAAATTAATGAGGGCGCCTACGACCTCGATAACGACCCCCATGAAATCAACAGAACCATCCTCATTGATGCACACAAGACCATGAATGAGGAATTGAGACAACTCCAAAAGAGTTGGCCCAGCATGTTCGCTTTCATCCTCAGAAAGCTGAGTGAAGACAGTCTTGACCCGGTACACCATCAGCCGGGCTGGCCAGCCGCCAACGCCGCAAAAGACCCCTCCTCCTGTGGACACTCATCAGGGAGATACATTAACTTGGCAGGAGCGGCTCAAAACGAGCATGTCAGATCACTACAGGGTCGGCAAGCTTACCAAGACATAATAATGAGCCAATTCGAAAAACTGTTAACTTTCAAGCTTTGCTTCCAGGCCGCCGTATCCTTTTGGGAAGCGTCCGACAACCTTACAATCCCTGATGTCCAATCAGCAGTGGATTTCCTTAGCAAGCAGAACTCCCACTACGTCGACTATGTGACCACTGTGTGGAACAAAACTTCCATACACAACATACCCCTACCTGGCACCTTCACAGAGATCTACAACGCCACTCATCGGTATGTGGCGCCCACTAAAGCCTCATCCTCTAGTGCACTAGGACCTAGTTTGCGACAATTTCCAGCATACCTACCAATCATTCAAACAACGCCAGAACTCGAGGAACACGTGGGGGCAGACTCAGAGGCAGAAACCAACAATCTCGCAACAGAAGCGGCCGCAATACAACCACTGGAAATATGCCCAGGGCTAATCAATCTGCTACCACTAGTGCTACACACTCGACATCTACGTGCTTCTATGCAACGATATTGAACATCTCGCACGTAACTACCCGCATAAGCTGGATTCGCTGTTCTCATCCTATATGAAGTGGATGCGGAACATGAGTACTACAACGACGATTATGATACTGGTGATAGACCTAACGCTGGCGCTGTATTTTTGGCCTTCACCTCCCATGTCGAACCAACTGGTCTCTTAGCTGCGCTTAATGAGAACAGCTTCATCCTAGGACCAAACAACATTATCCTTGACTCAGAAAGTGAGGTCAAGGTTATACGACCATATTACAGCCAAATTCATCTTTCTCTGTAGAAGAGCTCACCCAGACATTTCTGTCGCTGTACAACACCTATGCACATGCAACAAATGACCAACCATCAAAGACGAAGATGTGCTTGAACGCGTACTTGGTTACCTACTATGGACAAATTATAAGCCTCGAATCATCGATGACTCTCTCTTCACACACATTCGCTGCCTTTGCCTGCCACCAAGATGGAAAAGGTTGATCAGGCTGTGCCATCTTTCTTGGCAACAGTGGCATTGTTTCTCCCAGTAAAAATCAGACAATGGCAGCCACAAGCTCAATCCTAGCCGTAGTCCTGACGACATCGACAGAGTCGAACACATTAATAACTATCTCCTTTCCCAAGGTTAGAATATCACCCCTTCCACCATCCTACAAGACAATACCTCAGTCATCACTCTCTTTTCCACAGGCCCTGATAGTCTAACCAACAGGCACACCAGAGCACGCATCGCATATATAAAAGACCTCATCAGCTTATAAGTCATTTCTATCAAATATATCGGACAAAATTCATGATAGCTTATGCCCTTACAAAATCCCTATAAGGTGGAAAATTTGCTTGGACTGTAAGACGCCTTCTCGGCTTAACCCACACCATACTACCTCGGCGACAGGAGTGCGTTGCCGCTCAAGACAATCACGCCCCCAACATCCTCTGGTCACCTTGGAGCAGCTCCGCCACATATGAGGCGACTTTGTCATGAACTATACGCATGTAGACGATACACCCCATCGCCCTGGCCGTCGCCGCTCCTCTCTGAGCCACACACACATGCCAGACACCATTGTTCTGATCTTATCCTGGCCAGTAGCCTCTCGTTTCGCCTCGTCAGGCTGTGGACACGTAGATATAGCCATAAAATCGTATAATTAACTACAAGATAGTACTTAAGGACTACAGCGCTACGAGTAAAGTTGCACGCACCCACTCACCTTTGTCTGATCCACTTCATACAAGACAACATGCACAACGTCTCCTGATTTCACCTCTCAGCGAAGCTTTCTCTAATTCATAATTTGATAATTTTTGATACGATTTGATACATATGTATCAAATCGTATCAAAAATTATCAAATTATGAATTAGAGAAAGCTTCGCTGAGAGGTGAAATCAGGAGACGTTGTGCATGTTGTCTTGTATGAAGTGGATCAGACAAAGGTGAGTGGGTGCGTGCAACTTTACTCGTAGCGCTGTAGTCCTTAAGTACTATCTTGTAGTTAATTATACGATTTTATGGCTATATCTACGTGTCCACAGCCTGACGAGGCGAAACGAGAGGCTACTGGCCAGGATAAGATCAGAACAATGGTGTCTGGCATGTGTGTGTGGCTCAGAGAGGAGCGGCGACGGCCAGGGCGATGGGGTGTATCGTCTACATGCGTATAGTTCATGACAAAGTCGCCTCATATGTGGCGGAGCTGCTCCAAGGTGACCAGAGGATGTTGGGGGCGTGATTGTCTTGAGCGGCAACGCACTCCTGTCGCCGAGGTAGTATGGTGTGGGTTAAGCCGAGAAGGCGTCTTACAGTCCAAGCAAATTTTCCACCTTATAGGGATTTTGTAAGGGCATAAGCTATCATGAATTTTGTCCGATATATTTGATAGAAATGACTTATAAGCTGATGAGGTCTTTTATATATGCGATGCGTGCTCTGGTGTGCCTGTTGGTTAGACTATCAGGGCCTGTGGAAAAGAGAGTGATGACTGAGGTATTGTCTTGTAGGATGGTGGAAGGGGTGATATTCTAACCTTGGGAAAGGAGATAGTTATTAATGTGTTCGACTCTGTCGATGTCGTCAGGACTACGGCTAGGATTGAGCTTGTGGCTGCCATTGTCTGATTTTTACTGGGAGAAACAATGCCACTGTTGCCAAGAAAGATGGCACAGCCTGATCAACCTTTTCCATCTTGGTGGCAGGCAAAGGCAGCGAATGTGTGTGAAGAGAGAGTCATCGATGATTCGAGGCTTATAATTTGTCCATAGTAGGTAACCAAGTACGCGTTCAAGCACATCTTCGTCTTTGATGGTTGGTCATTTGTTGCATGTGCATAGGTGTTGTACAGCGACAGAAATGTCTGGGTGAGCTCTTCTACAGAGAAAGATGAATTTGGCTGTAATATGGTCGTATAACCTTGACCTCACTTTCTGAGTCAAGGATAATGTTGTTTGGTCCTAGGATGAAGCTGTTCTCATTAAGCGCAGCTAAGAGACCAGTTGGTTCGACATGGGAGGTGAAGGCCAAAAATACAGCGCCAGCGTTAGGTCTATCACCAGTATCATAATCGTCGTTGTAGTACTCATGTTCCGCATCCACTTCATATAGGATGAGAACAGCGAATCCAGCTTATGCGGGTAGTTACGTGCGAGATGTTCAATATCGTTGCATAGAAGCACGTAGATGTCGAGTGTGTAGCACTAGTGGTAGCAGATTGATTAGCCCTGGGCATATTTCCAGTGGTTGTATTGCGGCCGCTTCTGTTGCGAGATTGTTGGTTTCTGCCTCTGAGTCTGCCCCCACGTGTTCCTCGAGTTCTGGCGTTGTTTGAATGATTGGTAGGTATGCTGGAAATTGTCGCAAACTAGGTCCTAGTGCACTAGAGGATGAGGCTTTAGTGGGCGCCACATACCGATGAGTGGCGTTGTAGATCTCTGTGAAGGTGCCAGGTAGGGGTATGTTGTGTATGGAAGTTTTGTTCCACACAGTGGTCACATAGTCGACGTAGTGGGAGTTCTGCTTGCTAAGGAAATCCACTGCTGATTGGACATCAGGGATTGTAAGGTTGTCGGACGCTTCCCAAAAGGATACGGCGGCCTGGAAGCAAAGCTTGAAAGTTAACAGTTTTTCGAATTGGCTCATTATTATGTCTTGGTAAGCTTGCCGACCCTGTAGTGATCTGACATGCTCGTTTTGAGCCGCTCCTGCCAAGTTAATGTATCTCCCTGATGAGTGTCCACAGGAGGAGGGGTCTTTTGCGGCGTTGGCGGCTGGCCAGCCCGGCTGATGGTGTACCGGGTCAAGACTGTCTTCACTCAGCTTTCTGAGGATGAAAGCGAACATGCTGGGCCAACTCTTTTGGAGTTGTCTCAATTCCTCATTCATGGTCTTGTGTGCATCAATGAGGATGGTTCTGTTGATTTCATGGGGGTCGTTATCGAGGTCGTAGGCGCCCTCATTAATTTCTGGTGGGGCGTAGTATTCTCCAGTCTCTATCACAATTCCCAGATGCCCATAGCGCCCCAGGCAACTCACGCTCAGGGCCTCCTTGAAGCGGAAGAAGTAATTACCTGGGCCAGATCGTAGGGTGGGAACACTGTTGACTGTTATGAGGCGCTGTTGAGGATGAAGGATGTGTGATCGACCTCTGCGATCGAATGCTCTACGTTCCATGACGGCTTTTCCGCTCGGAATTCCGCGTCGAGCGCTTAGATGAGAGGCATTTGTGTTGGTGAGGACATGGGGAGGGCGAAGATGGGCATTGGATGGAAGGGGGGAATAAAATCGTGGTAACGTTGTAGTCCTAAAGTGATATGTAGTAGTCAATGGTTGTTACTGCAATTTAACGGCTATATCTACGTATCCACCACCTGACGAGGCGAAACACTAGCCAGGGTGAGGTCAGGACACTGCTGTCTATCATGTGTGTGTGGCTCAAAGAGGGGCGGTGTCAGCCAGGGTGATGGGGTGAATCGTCTACGTGCGTACAGTACGTGACAGCGTCGCCTCACATGTGGCAGAGCCGCTATGAAGTGACCCGAGAATGATGGGGGCGTGATTGTCCCGAGCGGCAACGCGTGGTAAGTTGTATCTCATACCACGGGTGCTAACATATATGTGTGTATGTATATATGTACTACGTGGACTGACTTTTGCCTACCTCTACGCAAGTCCAGCTACTTTGTACTGCTCCTGTGTAGCGCTACGGTTTTTCGTTTTGACGAAAATTATTCAGCTCGCCTGTGAGCACCCCCTCTGTTGTCTTACCTGATTTTGCTGGACATAATGGCAGGAGTACTATGTCTGAATAATACTCTCACATTTTTGAAGAGCAAATGCAAAAATCATTTAGACATTTACATCTAATTCAGTAGTGCTACTTTAATTACAACTCGAAGTACGCTTAGAGGCGATATGTCTAGCTATTACAGGTTAAATTTTAATATCTATAACGCAGGGGCAAAAAGAAACTCAATCGAGGGAAAGAATAACCACATTCACAAGGGGAAAAGAACCTGCAAGCAGGAGAAGAAAAATCTTGCTCATACCCCCTCCCCCCCTCAGAAACGCATCCATCTTCGCCCAGATCTCCATCCCCACTAAAAAGTTAATATCCAACATATCCTGCCTCTCAATCACATCTTTTTTCACATGAGTAATCTTGAAGCTATTTCCTCCATTCTTTAGAATGGTCTTCCCCATCACCAACTGTAATAAAAGCCAAACCCTTTCCAAATTGGTTAGATCAATGCAGTGGAATGCATATTCCACTTCATGGATCAAGGAGTCCACGCTCGGCACCCTGATTTCGTCCTTGATGGACTGGATAGAATTGAAGAACCTCATATCTAAGACGTTTATATCTGAGGATTGGGGGATCTAATTATCGATCTGCACATCAATGTCCAGAGCAGTTACTGCATCATGAAATATGGGGTCATGTTGGAGTATTTATACAGGACTGTTATCCTGTTGTCCTGTTGTAGGGTGATAGTCCTTCGTCCGGCTCCTGGCATTAAGTCCTTGATGGCAGGAAAAGACTTCGTGAGGATGAACTCTCTGTACAGCCTCTTTTTGATCCCCGTGACAGGCTCCTTGACAATATCCCCTCTGCCGACCTCCACTCCTTGATCGTTATACAACTCGTTCATAGATGAAGGGCCAGATGCCTAGTCTCCCTGTGAAGTCACATTTCTGATGTGCATCCCACTGAGAACGTGCAAGTGCTACAAGACACATTATCTTGCCAATGTGGAGCTTGTACTTGATGGAGCGGTAAGGATCTTCCTCCTCGTTTGATAGGTAATACTTCTCCTTAATTTTTGTGATAACGAATCATTTTTCGTCCACATGAACAATATCGTCATGTGGACGAATTGATTGGACCTTATGTTGATGTGGGAGATAAAAAAGCTCATCCAAAGAGACATGTGGGACAAGGTAAATTCACTTCTTACGCAAAACACCCCCAAGTATCATTTCTTCCAATCACTGTGCGAGACACACCCAAAGCTCCCAGTCGGATGTTCTCTTGTTGAGAGTAACTGCCATCAAAGCCCTCGCCTCAATGATCATTTTCTTGCGTCCACACTTAGACTGATTGGAGAAAATCATTAATTTTCCCCTGTGGTTAGACATATCTTCCATTGGCACTACAGTTTACTCACCAAATCTTCGTTTGTATAAAACATTTGAGACAACTAACACATAGATTCCCACGAGACCTTCTCCCCTTGCATTCTTAACAGTAGCTCCTTCACGATGGCCTCCTTCCATTCATCAGTCAGGTGAATGCGTTTTTTACAATTCTACCGTCGGATTAGGGAATGATTCTTGGGTGTTGTTGGTAGGTGAGTTGCAAAGGGGATCGATGTGCATGGAATGAGTGGTGGCTGTTGTGAGGAGGGCTATAGTCGTCGGCGTCAGCCATGGTGGTGGCCCATGGGTGGAGACATGATCGGGCTGGAAAACTTGAGGGAATGTTGGTACCGGGCGAGTACATACAGGATGGTAGGAGAGTACATTAGGAGGAAACGGGGGTAAAAGGAAGTCCGGACGACTTTTTCTGCTGAAGTTATGGCCTCCGGTGTCGGCGGCCTGGGATGAGCTGGTAGTTGTTGTGGTGTCACTAGTTCATAGGGAGGTGGCATCTTGTTTGTGTTACTAAAAAAGAGATTTTTTTAGTTGTATCTTAGGATAGTATCCAACGGGCGTCCAGTGAATTTTGAATTGCCTTGCACAAATTCCGCAGAAATCAATGATGCCCTCTCCAAAGTCGTAGAAAAATGGAGCTTCTCAGAACTCACACGGCCGTTTTCAATGATTTCACTTGTGTTGAGTAGCTTATGAATCTAGGTTGGTCTTGCTTCAAAAGTTTGAATTCCGTTAAATTTTTAGGATAGCCTGCGAAATCCCTCAAAATTTAGGCCAAAAATGCAAAAGTATCATCTTGTCTAACTTTTTTCTAATAAGATTTTGAAGACGGAAGTATCATCATTGAATAGACCGTGAATAACGTAAGTACTTGTGTGTAAGGTTTGTTTCTATACGACTAAAATTGATAATGTTATGGCCATTTGAAAAAGTCCGCTTGCATAAAGATCCAGAGAAGTATCAATATAGCTTAATACTATGTACTCCTCTGTTTTTTTGTGATAGAATTTTTTCCAGTATTAGACATGTGTAAGATTAGCAGGATATGCATCCAATCTTTTCAGGCGTGATAAAAGTACTCCCTCATCCAAATATAGGAGAAAATGTTACTCAAAAGGATACATTTTCATTTTGGTTCCTATTTTTAGGCATTTTCGCAGGGTATCATTTACTAATAGGACTTCAAAATTTCCATTTTAGTTTAGACTGCATTGGATATGATCTTCTATAAATAAGATGTGAAAGAATTTGGCTTAATACTGGCTGAGCTTTTTCAAATCGGAGAACCCCATTTCTTATCATTGTTTTAGCGGAATGGGGGCCAGGCAGTCCAAAATATTTTAGCTGACAGATAAATACTTATAAGATATATACCAAAAATTAGACCTCTAATTTTTTCAGAAAGACACGAATGATGTCATTCCTCTAGAGGCTCACATCACCGCAACTCTCATCAGCATCTTCCTAACTGCTGACGCTTGAGGCCATGACTCTCCAAACACATGATGTCGCCATATAGCTCACCACCATTCTCTTCCCAACTCAACCTCCTACAGTGAAGTGCCTTCATTTACCAGTCCTACGAGTCCTTCTTTTTTCGTTTCACCGAAGCATCCACCTATGTGCCACCACCATCGCCGTCTTCGTAAACCATAAATTCCCATCTGATAGCTGACACCCAGGCTATTCACTTCGATTCCACTCAAAACTTTCCCACTGACATATCTTCATGTTTTCTTCTCAGATGTAGGAGAAATAATACACAAACGACAGCTATTTCTTTAAATTTCAGCTTCAGACTTTGGCTTGATACTTTAGTTGGATGTGGTATGGTTCGATCCTAAATGTAATAGTATGCTTGAAAACGGCATTTACTAGATTGCCTGTATAGTTCCACGACAGTTTTGAAATATGAGGGAGTTGGAGCATAAATCGACCAAAGATGTTTTGTGGTGGTGCGGTGAATGATGTGCTGCTTTATGTAATTGCGAATGATGACACTATAGGATGATTATGCTTGTGCGGCATTGATTCCTTCCTTGCTAGGAAAAATTGAGTAGCAGATAATGGGACTATGACACGAGTCTCTGGGAAAATTAAGTGTAGGACATGTGATTGACAGTGAAACTATTAAATACAATGTTTTATTGTGTAGTACTCTGAACTGATGAGTACGTACACTTGTGAAGAGAGGAAGTGGAATTCCACATCTGTCAGAACAAAATATATAATAAGAATGGTATTGCTATTAAAGGTCTCTAGCGAGTACTCAACGTATGCCTATATTAAGATTCGTATTTATGTAAATGCTATAATAGGTTAAACTTACCGGGTGCACCAGGGATGATACAGCGCAATTTACAAGTCTGCTCATCCCGAACATACCCCAATCATGTCTACACCATAATCATATATCCTTAGCACTTTTACTAGTTCATCAAGACTTTCAATCTGCTGCTCCCGCATCGATGCAATGATTCGACCACTTCGCGGAGACCCCCCGTTCGCTCCGCCTACGGCTTCATCCTCATTATCATTACCGTCGAATTTAGAGCTATCGTCGAGCAACGATAGTGACGATCATGGGACTGCTGCTACTGAAGGAAAGATATGCTACAAGTCTAACAATGTGATGCCGATGTCTTTTCTGAAAGGACTATTGAACACAGTGACTCTAGATTTAGTTATAATTCAGAGATTACTTTAATTATGACTATATCTAGTCTTAATTTGATTTTAAAACCAGAAAACCTTAAATAATCAGTTCGATTTCAAAATACACATCAGTACATAGTAGACTGATCAGCATATCTTTGACGTTAATTGACGGCCAGACGATGTGTTCAGCCACATGTCTGACACACCCTTGCAG
>JALLAW010000324.1:0-14391 GCA_036939535.1 Cyclotella kingstonii | reverse complement strand
GACCGTTCCGTCCCAGCCACACATTTTTTCGCGCTTTCCTATACAGGGATTTTTCGGAATCCCAGTATTCGATAGTATACATACTGTTCTCACTTTGGCGATCACAGTCGAACGTTCGCTACTCTTTACTTTTTTTGTGAAATACTCACGAGAAATTTTGGCGAATTTTACGTGATCGGAGTCTAAGATAAATGGGCTCATAACCCAGGCGATCCGTATGTATAGTGACAGTTAACTCCATACATACGGTCAGTTCTACGCATATGGGTTCTGATGATATGTATACGGGCGCCCTATATATCCGAGTAATTACACATACACGGTGTATTCGGAGACAAAGGCGCAACTGGAACGGGTAAAGGACAGAATGAATGTGGCTAACAGAAACTACTTCTGTGACTTCTCACCTCAAGATTTCGCTATATTTGCAGGCTACCCTCTCTTCATGCCTTGTAGCTAAGATCAGAGGAACGATATGGCGTTAATATTCTAGGTGAAGAAATTTTGAAAGGCTCGAGGAGCTACTTGAGCTAGCCAAGGCGGATGATTTATGGAAGGTCATTTTGGGGGGGGGGGGTTCGCTCGCACAGTCGAAGCGTTACCGTATCACGCACCCCAACTTCATAGAGCAGATTACATTAAGCTCGTGGACGAACAAGTCGCTCTCCAAACTTGTGCTGCACTGGTTCTGATTAAGGGACTCAGAGACCCGGAGGTCACTCACAAGGTTCGTCTCCTCCCTAATCCCGATAATCAAAAAAGAGAGGAGTATTCCATGCTGTCGGTCATGAAAATCATCTGACAGACGAAGATAGTGGGACTAAGATTCTGGCTCTGTCTAACAAGCGACAGGAAAGGAGGTTTTATGGGAAGCTACTCTAAGAGATGTAAAGAAGCGGAGAGATACGTCTCAAGATTTCAGCTCTGTCCTAGGCCGAACATCTATTTGTGGATGATAAATCACGGTTGTCACTCTGACGATGCGGCTAGCCAGCTTTGACCACACCCAGCTTTCTCTAATTACGACAGCCAAATACAGCAATCGCGGTGACGCATACGTCAGTGCTAAGGGAGAATTTTAGGATCGGAATCAGCTAATAGGTATTTTGATGTATCTCTAGTCCTCCAACACAAAGCGAGCCGCTCTCCACTCTCTCTCTCTCTCCCGCAACCTTCCTAAGAATCTCTTGGATGCAGCAGACTATCTAGGTCTAGGACAACCAGAGAAAAAACATTCCCAACAGAGTGCAGCACAGTCGGTAGGATCTATTGGTGAAACGGTTTTTTGGCTGGACTCAGGATTGGATGATGGTGGAGGATCATTGGAAACTGATGAGGGCAGCGCGACGTCTTATCTGTACGCCAACAAACAGTTCTTGAATGAGGGTCCAAGCGGTCAGTCGATGGGTGATTGTGCGTCCCTGAACACTGAAGGGAGGGATCTAGATGAAGACGGATCAGTGGCAGGCAATGAGGATAACATATCCATGACGGATGATGGTGACATCGAAGGAAGGAGTTCTGTTGACGCAGTTGAGATCCCGAACTTTCCGACATACTCCTCAGTCACTACGTTTGACTTCGATGACCGACAGAGCGGGTTGAGTAGGATGCTACTGGAGAGAAATATTGGGATCGGAGAGCGTATGATGGAACACCTCCAAGCCATAGCTACCAACATTTACCTAATTGATGAAGGTGGTGGAGAAGAAAGTTTCTTCTCCACCCCCTCCCCCTCTACTCGTTCAACACCTCAGAGAGCAAGGTAGGCCCACAATCGAAACCCAGCTGAATTACATTACGTCAGTGGCGTTTGCAACTCCATAAGGCCATTATGGAGGCGAACACACAATTCGCAATTGAACCCAGCGCGGATTCAGATATGTCAGTAAGACCTATTACGGAAGAGACAACAGCAGACGAGTATGATCAGAACGCTACTCAGGGTTTTCTCCAGAAGGGCATGACCGATGGGGAGTATTCCTCAGGGGCAGACTGTTCTGAATACACCTGGAAATAACAGACGGTGTGTGGGGGCAGGAGAATGGGGAACACTGCGGAAACGTGGACAACGAGCGGCAAGGGCAGCTGCTTTTCGAATTAGCAAAAATGTTACAGTGCATCAAACCATCCAAACCCGGGCACATGAAGCAAGAGTTCAACCATACGGTAGACAGAGCAACAGCTCGGACCAACACGCTTTGGGTCACTACCCCGTGACAGAGACTCCGGAGACTTTCGTTTCATGATGGTTCAATTAGGAGGATGCTCTACTGAAATGACTAGAAGAAATAGAATAACTTTAGTTCAACAGTTAATAGATTACTACGATGTCAACCTTACCGCTCTACCAGAAATTAATACCAACTGGAAAGTAGGCAAAAACTCCCTGATGAAATGGTTCAACGAGGAGGATATCAAGACTGCTGTCGCATTCAACAGCGATCCTTCGGAAGCGATCTCCTTACATCAGCCAGGCGGAACAGACCTGATTAGCGGAGATGATTTGGTCCAGAACGCGAAAGGATGGGAGGGAGACTTTTGTCAACTAAGCGGGTGGATGTCGTGGAAAATTGCTATTAACCCGAACAAGGTGGCCATGGTCGTGGTGGCATACTGAAGCGGTCTGAGCAAACCTCAGGGGCTGAAACAATAAATCAACAACACATGCGACACATCGATAGGAACCAATTGTGGCCGTATCCAACCTTAACAAGACTTGGACAGTGTGCTTAATGGGCACATGTGGGGGAGAAACTTATACTGATGATGGACTGCAACGAGGATATGTTTGACAGCGACTTTAGACGGAAGTTAGAAAAGGCTGTTCCCGACATTGAAGAGTTCTCCATTGGTGCTACAATGGTGTACCCCCGGCTACCCGCATCAACGGTTCGTATCCGATAGACGGCTGTTTCAAATCTAAAGAACTGGAGATCTCTCATCTTACGATTCTACCCTTTTCAGAATCACCAGGTGATCATTGGACCTTGTTGTTTGACATCTCATCTTCATCCTTGCTAGGTCAGGAGACATACAAACTTTGCCGACCAGTAGGTAGTAGACTCGTGTTGTCAAACAAATCTGCAGTCAAGAAATATATTGACGAGGTAGAGCGACTACTCGTGCTTCAGAATATCGCTGGCAGATTAGAAGCTCTGGAGGAGACATGCCACTCGCCAAAAGAACTGGACGAGATCGTAACAAAACTTCAAAATTTCCACCGTCAGATAAATGAAATCAAACTTCACGCGGAAAAAAAGAGTGCGAGAAAATACTAACTCCAAATCTTCTGATCAGCCCGGAGGTTGAGTATTGGTACGACAAGCGTCACGGACTTCTTCAACTACGCCGTATGCGATTAGGCAAGAGAATCAACACTGGAAATGATATCAGATTCGCTCGACGGGTTTGATTCTCAGACCCTCTGTCTCTATCGTTGATGAAAACCGATGCGGAGTTAGAAAGGGTAGACAGGCTAAGAGGGACATATTGGGGAGATGCAAACGACACCGGCAAGAACACCTTCGACAGTGTTTAATGGAAGCAAGGGAACTCAGCGATAAAGCCCGCGAGAAGGAGATCAGGACAATCGTGAACAGGGAGAGGATTCGGGGTACATGGAAATCGATCAAGGCAGCCACTGAAGAGATAAACTCTTCTAGTGTTACTACAGCAACGAAGATCGTCAATGTACCTGATATCACTCTCAGATCTAAAGATGAGATTGAACATGCGATACGCGTGGAAGCTGGTGATAGATTCACCCTAGCTCATGACTTTCCTATTATGAAAACAACTCTGGGGGGAGCGCCTCCTGTATCTGCAGGACGAATCTCTAGCCTACAGTATTATTACAGGCAAGTCACTCTACTGGATGAAATAGATGCCGCGACAAAACTAGTGCTGCAAGATATTGGCCGGAAAGGATCCATTGTAAATTCCTCTTATACTTCGGATCTAAGAAGAGCACAAGAAGACATCAAATCATTCTGGTCGAAAGCCAAAGAACGCACATCATCATCGTACTCCGGGGTTCACTTCGGACACTACAAAGTGAGTAACCACAGCCACGTCATTCTAAATTGCATGACAACGCAACTCAATCTGGTGGCGACAGCGAGTATTCCGCTATCAAGCTAGGGAATAGGATTGCAAGTCCTGCTAGAGAAAATCGCAGGTGTAGCACTAGTCAACAAGTTAAGGGCTATTTATCTCTACGAGGAAGACTTTAATTTCTACAACCAATTCTTCTTCGGACAGAAGGCTCTTCAAATCCTCAAGTCATCTGGCTCCTTACCGGAAGAGTTGTATAGTCAAAAGGGGTGGACTTCAGAAGACACCTACTGGGATAAAGTCCTCACTGTCGATCTCTCGTTCCAACGCCGCCAACCAATGGCGATAGTATCGGTCGATGCGACAAACTGCGATGATCGAGTCAATCACTCTGTTCTATCTGTGGTATGGCTCTCATTACTCCAAAGAAATAAACCGGCGATTTGCGTGGCGTTACAATGCTTGCAACGTATGAAGTTCTACTAGCGGACAGCATATAGAGACTCTTCGGTACCTCTGGAAAGTAAAGATAAGTGCTTCATGGGACTAGGACAAGGAAGTCACGCTGCATCGGCATCATGGCTGCAGATCAGCGCGGTCATAGACACATCTTTCGTGCTAACATTGGAGGAGTTAGGATCCCAATGCCGCTGGATGCTTCCACTGATATCCGCAGTTTAGGAGTAAATTTTATTGACGACACCGACCTCCTTATTTGGGAAGATCTCGTAGATACCCTATCTACCCTATTACCCAAGATACAAGGTAGGTGGAGCACTGAAAGCGGAAAAGTGCTTCTGGTACGGCATCGACTATAGATGCATGGACGGGCAATGGAGCACCTGGAAGTTACGATTCCTCCTCTGATCTGCTTACAAATTTCAGCTGTGGCCGGGTCTAAAATACGGTATCAAATCCCTGAATAACTCACTCCATGAAGGAAAGGATGTTCTACGATCGGTGGATTACCGGCTACTCCTTACCTCCGTATCCGTCGAAATGTTCCAACGACGTTACGCCGATTACCTCCTGCTTTCGGCGGTTTCGGTCTTTTCCGATTACACAACAAAGCAATTTATTGAGAGACTAGATCTGGTTCTACAACACTACGTTTCTACATCACTAGTGGGTCGGAAACTAACGGCAGCAATGCAGTCATTACAGATAGAATTAGGCCGTAAAAGAAACCCTCTAAAATGCCGAACAAAAATTGGGGTCCGCTCGCATCACGGTCCTGGGTCAAACATTTATGGGAGTCGTTACATGCAACGGGAGTCACTCTACAATTACAATACGAATACATACCTCTTCCGCGGGAGAATGACAAATTCTTGATGCACTGTTTTGAAACCGCGGGGGCCATCATAGATGAAGTAAAATGTCTAAACCACTGCAGACTTTTCAAACGGGCTTTTTTCATCTCCGACATATCTTTCACGGACGGATCATGGCTGGACCGTGCCACATTAGATCCTTCCTCAACAAATCGTCTACCTTTCGATTCCCGAAAAACAACTGACACCAAAAGATTGGGCGCCTGGGAGGTCTTTCTAAAAAATCACAACGTTTGAACACAAAATCATACCTGGACTAGAAACATGGCTTCATCATTCTCACAGGGGTTGTAAATGGCTCTACGATCCGACAACAGGGATCTTGTATCACCACGGGTCACAGTGGACTCAATTTAGGCAGATGAACGTACATCGGACGAGGCCTTCGTGGACATTTAGACCCGAACACACCACAGGACCTCCCCCGAGAGAGACATTGTGTTTGGCGAAAGTCAATCTGTCTGGTAATGTAATTACACTTCGATCGTGGGCCAATTATTTAACTTCATGGGAAACTCTACCAATGAATTTGTGGGATATACTATCCAAGAAAGAAGGAAGCTGGGTATGGGGAGAAAATGAGTCGATGCTGTTCAATCCATCGACGTCGAATTTTCTTCAAAATGGACTTCTCAGTTGTTCTTTATCATGCGTCTCCGATGGATCGTACATGGGGGGGGGGGCTCATCCTAAATCATGCAGGGTAGCATGGATAGTCCACTGTCAACGGTCCAGTCAATCCATCCAAAGCTCCTTCTGTGAACAATCCGCAAACGCACCCTCGTACAGAGCGTAGTCACTGGGACTGTTGGGCATACATGCAATGTTATCAGCGACGGCTGAAACATTATTATCTTCAGACTGGGCCGCGGAAATTCTATGCCAAAATCGCTCTAAACTTGGCAGCGAACATCCACAGAGTCACTCCAACTGCAAGGAGCTCCGATATAGTACGCTGTACCAGACGTACCAAACATAGTCTGAACGGAACGTTATATTACAATCATTAATCGGGACACATGGATAGACTTTTAAAGTGGGAGTCGATGACGCTCGTTGCGATGAGAAAGCCCGTGGTGCGCTCGACCACCACAACTCAAGTTACTTCAACGGAGCACTTCTCTTCGAAACCGTCACAGTGATAATTGAATCAACCAAGTGCTGCGAATTATTACAAGAGATAATCCGGCTCTGCTCTGGCAGATCATCAGCCAGGAGAATCTACGCTAATCATCCAAAACACGAGTGGCCATCGTCGAAACTTGATGCGATAGACTGGAACAGTCTCCATCTAGCTTTAGCGCGCTGCTCCCGGTCATTCAACGTATGGCTGCCCAAACAACAGGCAGGTTTCTGCGGAACAGGCGTCCAGCTAAGCAGATTCAGCGCAGGAGCAATATCTCCGGAATACCCGACATGCGGTAGGCGAGAAGCGGAATCTCATTTATGTGTATGCCCAAACCGCGACTGCACGATCCTCTTTAAAACAAAAACGTTAATGACCATGTGGAATGACTTGAGAAAGATGATAAACCGACCCTGACCTTAGGTACTGGATCCCGATATACTTACTTTTTAGAAGGACTAGATTGTGAACCTCTATCGGCCCATTCTCTGCAGAGATGCCAACACTTGCTCAAGTTCAAGACGAGATTGAGTGGAGGAACGTTACGAAAGGAAGAATTGATGTTCAATTTATAGAGATCCAGACTGAATAACTGCGGGAAGTACAACACTCTATCACACCACAACAGTTGACAGCACAACTCATCACAAAACTGCTAAAAATCGCCCATTCACAATGGCTTCTTCGCGACATGGTTGTTCACAAAACATCTCTAGGCTATCGGAAGATTCAAGAGCTTAGGCAAGTAGAAGACAACATCGCGGCCCTTGCGGATAAAGACCCATCAGACCTCCCACCCCATGCCCATTTCTTTCTAGAAATTGATTTTGACCGAGTGGATGGCACATCTATCGAACAGAAAAAATATTGGCTTACTGCCATGAAAGCGGGCGCTTACTTCGGTTCCAACAAGCAAAACGGGCGACGAAAATACTAGGAACTACAACGTCTTGACACAGTCTCCCGCCTGATCCATTTAGAAAGGGGGATCTACATTACGGACAGAGTGAACAACCATGGACTACTCTCTTTCATGAAGCGGCCATCTGACTCGAGTATGGTTTCTCCACCAAAACACTATCGGTGGCATTAGCCCATATGCGGTTGACTCTTATGGGGTGAACTCAGGAGAAACGACTGGCGGAAATCTGCTTGGAGAAAAATACCGCACTCTGGAGCGAGCAGCCGTGCAGAAATACGGATCTCCGCAAGGAATCAACGGAGGACTGAGTTTCGGACAAAATAGCCATTCCACAAAGTTATGAAAAGGAATGGGTTACGTCTCTAACCGGGTGAACTCAGGATGAACGACGGACAGGAGACCGCTTATCCCGCAGGAGCTTTGGGCGGCTATCCAAAGCGAACAGCTGTGCGGAAACCAGGGTAATCTGCTGCTTAGCTCGGCTTAACATCACGGCTTTCTAGCAAGTCAAGGATACTTCCAAGGCATGGTTTCCCGCAAGGTAGTCCCGCATGCAGCACCTCCGCCACTAAGCAGGTAACTGTGCGGAAACCAGAGATATCTGCAAAAATATTGTGCTATTTAGGCACCCCTAATAAACACATCAGAGCTGCATAGTCTCCGTTGTACGGTTGCCTGCAACTCAGAAAAATACAGAGAGTAAACGGTCACTTCAGCACCAAAAAAATTTACTACACAGGAATTAGTATACACAACTTACGATCGCCATGCCCGGCCGGACTTTTAAAACTCTCGACGAAACGAACCCCGCAACCTATCACTGTTGAAGCAGCTTCGGCAATTCTCTAAGCACCCATGTCAACTGACTTTACTCACGCCGACTGTCATTACCACATGTTCGCAGCAAACAACGAGACTTCGAACCCTAAGTAAGATCCGAGCATCTTCGTTAGATCGATCTATAGATTTCACCTGCGGGTTTTGTTAACGCGCGGTGAGCAACTCAATGAGGTCGGAAATCTGCAACCACTTCGCGTGCATGGACTGTATCGCCAAATTAGACGGGTAAATTAAGAGGGTGAAGAGAGCCAGAAAGGCCCCAAGTGCGACAGTCCATATCTGAAATCTCGATCAAGAGCGCGTCAGTTGCGTCGGCACTAACAGCCCTCCCAATACTAAAGGACGTCATTTCCTCTACATCATGGGATGTCCTCCGTACGACCTTTGAGGGATCGTGGGAGTCTTATGTGCTTCTACTATGCAGGAAACCCCCAGTTGATCCGCTCCCGGAACTATCGACACAAACCATCATCCCGGAGAAAGAAAACGATAAGCCTACGAAATTAAGGGGTTCATCGCATCCTGCTCGGCAGCTCATCAGGAGATTTTGGCGGCACCTGCAGCTTCTACGGACCCAGTACACTCTGCACTACCTCTACACCAATCCAGAAGGGCAGCGGCACCTACAAAATGCTATTCCCTGAGTCGAACAACCCCTCCCAATCGCGTAAGAGGAAGGAACACGACGAAAAAACGGATGACACAGCGGAGGCAACTACAACACCAGATAAAGAGCCACGAAAAAGACCGAAAAAGATATCTCTTACTCCACAATCTTCCTGCCAAGCCACACTTGAGCATCCATCTGCGGAACAACCGAGCTCGGAACAACTGGAAGTCATTACGGAAAAAGTCGCGATAACTCTCCATCCTTATCACCGACGGAACACCAAGATCCCTTCGATACTTAACTAAATCAGTTACCTGTTACTAAAGTTCCAAGTGATTCCTCTGATTACTCTCCAAAGGAGGCAGAGCGGCTCGTGACTCCGATGAAGATGATCACAACAAAATCGCCAAATACATCCTCTGAGGATAGCCCGAAGTCTCTACCAGTGCCACCGATAGCAAGTTTAGATTCAGCGGACACCATTGATGCTTAACATGATGACGGAGAAATTTTATTGGACGGTTTGCGGTATGATATCGTACCAGTAAGAGGGGACACAAGGATGGAAGACAGCTTCTTGGTCTGTATAGCATTGTCTGGAATTCAGTTTCCAACAGGCTTAGGAGAGGAACCGCCAGCATCGATAGTCGGGCGATGGATAACATTTATGGCGGTAAAACATACCTCTCACGCGTTTGACATCTTCGCCAAAGGCACAGGATCCGGACTTTCATACGAGGACTTCAACGAAATGCTTTTCTACAAAATCTACCCGGAAGAATATCTATGTCCGTTCGTAATGCATGTATCAGTCTTCTTTTTCCGTGTGGTTATTAAAGCAATCTCGGAGGAAAAGGGTACAGTTCTCTTTGACATTGCTTTCACCCTTCAGCTCATTGCATATGAACCAGATGAAACGATCCTACTGTTCGGGTCTACTGAGGAGAAATTTTATCTTCTCAAACAATCGACTAGGACCCCACCGGCAAAGGAGGACATCCTGACTGTGACATCCTCCACAAAGACCAAAGTTACCGCACCCGTGACAGCATATCTTTCTTCTGTCGACACTCCACAACTATCATCCGCAAAGTCCAAAAGTCTAGGTATTATAAAGTACAAGTGGGGTTATTTCGTGCCGAGCGAAGGATCATATGACAGAAAAATTTATTATCGGCACTTGCGGAAGAGATAGGGACCGACTCACCCGGACCCCAAGGGACAGAATTAAGGGAGTAGATTTCATTCAACTACTGGTCAGATCCAACGCTTGCGAGCGACGAGATCAGAGGATACGACAACACTCTCCACAACAAAGAGATAGCCAAAGCTATCACTTTGTTGGAAAATGACGTTCCACCATCTCTCGCATTACGGCAATGGACTGCTTTATTGTTGGATCGCCATATTCTCATATTCAACTTGCCTCTGGAAATACCATTTGTAATGTTGTCTCCTAATGAAGCTACAACCACAGAGTGCCAGCATAGTTTCCTTCTTCAGGATGAAGATACTTTCCGCCACTTAAGGAAACTGCCGAGAAAAGAAATTCTGAAGTTATCGTCGGAGATTAGGAAAAAACATGCGGAAGAGATTCAACAACTCCCTTGCAAGGCATATCTTATCGATGGCAACCACTACGGCTTTCTTTCCGGAACAGGTAGTTCATTTGAACATATTCACCAATGTGTGAACGTGTGTCGAAGAGGATCTTCGACGGGGACGGAGTTAAACGTTCCTTCTGCGCTCCGAAAAGCTTTCCAGTTAGAAGACTGGGAATAGTCTCTCGGTGTCAAGGAAAGTTGTCAGTTTTTACCAGGGAAAAGGAGGTTGTCTCCTTCTACACGAGACGACTGCTATCTTTCGAAACAGATGCAAGAGGACTATAGATTTCCATGGGAACTAGTTTGTTTAGGTCATCTCACCCCTTCAAACGCCTTATTAAGAGTAAGGGAACTATTGGCGAATCTACTGCGCAAAGAGTAGTCCCCTCTGACGGGTGGTGACAGGGGCAGAAAATACCTTCCAGAGCCTGCAGAGCCACTACAAGCTGGACACAAACTGTTCGCGGTCCAACTAGAAATCAGATCGTGTCTAGACCCATTATTTCACCTACTACAAAAACGGCACCCGAAGGTAGAAATCATCAGTGTTGGCACTATTCTTTCCAAACCTTTCGTGGGTAGCCAGTACGTGGGGCATAGCCACAATCTCCATTCGAATTATCCAGACTCAATCTCTCCCTAGAAGCTTCAGAGTGTAGACCTATTTCTGTGTTTGTTGCTCTTGACAATTTCTATCTGGCGTATTTGATCAACTTTGAAGATAGCTATGAGATAGAGTGGAATCGCTTGTTCGGTTCGGTCAAGCAGCAGTCTTCACAAATAGATGCCTACACACGGGCGGCCGCAATAGGTTAAACAGAGATGCCTATCGACTGATTGCGTACATCGTAGACAAAGATTCGGATCATCCACGCGGAAGAATAAATAAGCCTCAAAATGTTCAGTAAGACGGCACGCGACAACTGTCTCTACCATCGCAAAGGGGTCTTCGACGTGACCCGGACAGCAGACGGTCCTCGGAAGTGGTGCAGGTCGATTCCGCAAAAGGTCCGTAAGTAATCTTAAAGGAGACTAGGAGTAGGAGAACGTAGGCAGATTCAGACAGTGAGGAGAGGGAAGATTAGTCGGCACAAACTGAGTTGGAGGGGAACAAAAGCATCTTCGGATTCACCTATTTGAATCAGAAGAGGAGGAATACTCCTCTGCATCGAGTGACTAATTACCAGGAGACGTCTCTCCCTCTCAAAGAAACATAGACGTTTTAAGAGTGTTCCAAATGGTAACGGTTTTAATCTTGATGGTTTCGGTGAAGGGGCCCACCTTCTTGTATCTCGCCAGCACACATCAAAGTTCCGTTCATGGCGATTACCCTCGTAGACAATGATAGCCGCGCGGCATATCATCTCTTCATTCAAGGAGACATAGTTCTTCCTCGGGTCGTGGTGCTCTAGGGTGGGAATGAGCTTCTTGTGGATGATGTAAGACAAAATTATCCCGGTTACCCCGCGCGAATTCGCTAACTCCTTGCGGACGGTCTGAAAGGTCACCGCTACTGATCCGGCTGTAAGGAGGTTTGCAAAAGGGAGCTCAGTCTTGTTGACATGAGCCTTCTCGAGATCGTGCTGAAGCTTCAGCGATCTGATGCTTGCGTGAAAGAAACCATTCGCAAGTGGGTCCCGGGACACTATGGCCATGGTCTTAAAGAAGTAGACGGCCTGATTGAGGAATCTCTCCGTATTCGAGGCAGGGCCATCCCAATCTCTCGCTGCTCAATCCACACTCTCATTGCCAACATGAATGCTTGCCATTCATCCAGTTTGATAACCCCCAACCAATTCTCAACATGTACGTTGATCAACCCAACAGCTGGCCACCTAACCCCGCCCAACTCACATTCAAACCAAACCTTGACAGCAACTTGCATTGACCAATTCAATCTACACGTCAACCATCAATCCAGTTCCACTAACGTCCAACGCAGCTTATCACCATTTCAACACCAACTCCACTACACCTGGAAAACATCCCCAATAATCCACCCGACTAATCATCAACCCAATCCTTCGCGGATTACTCCACACAATTAACATGCCGACCAACAATCCAACTCCACTAACCACCAACTCAATTTATCATCATTCCAACACCAACTCACCTACACCAGAACAACTTCTCCAAAGTACCACCCAACTAATCACCAACACAATCTCTCACTGCTCAATCCAAACTCCCACCACCAACATGACTTCATGCCTTTCGACCAACATGCCAACCTCCAACCCCTCCTAAATCTACACTTCGACCATCAACCCAACAGCTGGCCACCTAACTCCATCCAACTAACATATAACCTACACCTTGACAACATTTGCAACTGAACACTGTCGCTGACCGATTCAACCCACACATCGGCCATCATTTAAACTCCACTAACTACTAGCTCAACTCATCACCATCCCAATACCAACCCACCTACACCAGGACAACACCTTCAAATGACTTCTCAACATTTTAACACCAACCCAACGACAACAGGACAGCACCTGCGAAAACTCTTAACTACTGCGCAGCACGAATCAAACTAACATCCAGGCCTTACCGCAAGTCAAACACAAACACTCTTTGCAACCCTCAAAAAACTGACCTAAGTCACCCCCGACCAGGAATTAAAACCAACAACTGTTATAACACAAAATACATCAAAAAGAGTATTCAAACTATCATCACTCAAAACATCAGAGGCCTACCTCAAAATGATGAAGCAAAACTCAAAACACTGATACACCAAATGAAAACCAATCACTGGATAACCTGCTGTATTCAAGAAGCATGGAGACTTGGATATCATAAACTTCATTGATGGATTAAGAATAATTTTGATGGGGCACTCAGAGAAAACCAACTCTGGTAGTAATAAAGACATACAAGACCAAATGTTTGTATTAGCACATAAAGTTACAAAGAATCATCTCATCACATTCCCTACCAACCATGAATTTCAAGGGCGCTTCCTTGGTGCCACTTTGACTTTTAACGGCCATGATGATACTGGAAAGCGCATCAAAGGTAAAATAACACTGACACTATGCTCACTCTACCACCCAATCGACACAAATGGACAAGAACGCTTCAACAGTGACTTCCAACACCTTGTCCTAACACAAACAAAAAAGACTCACATAACATATTTGGACATGACATCAACTGCAATGTAGAAATATCACGTTCACCTACCGACCAACTCTGCCAGACAGTTAGCCCGTATAGATTGGACAATAGAAATACCAAGGGTCTACAACTACTTCAAACACTTACCTCAATGAACATGAAATTGCTAACTCATATTTCAAGAAGCAATATACTGAAAATACAAAAGTTTAGGCACAACTGCAACACAACACATGCTAGATGTAGTCATCATCTCAAGTAACCTTTTCAATCGCACAACCAACTTGGGAGTTTCGAAGAAAGGCGTGGATAAATCAGACCACTCCGCATCTGAACTCCGTCCCAAACTCAACTCAATATCCTTCAAAAGACTATGAAACATTTGCTTTATAATGCTGGGAAACTGATTGGCTCAAAATATGAAACAACCCTACATCAAATGCTAAAATCAATTCTAAAATTGAAAACACATATATAACCTCAACAGTGATACCAACATACTCTGATTACATCAAAAGCCACAGAAACCACATATCGCTTCTGTTTCCGCACTCCTAACTAAACTCAGAGATCCATTAAACACAATCCCAGAAAAAGCAAAGTAGAACTCAAACTCGCCTCAAAACTCAGAGATATAGCCATACATCAAGCCAAAATAAAATAAATGAGAATGTTAGCAAGTAAAATTGGCTCACTCTCATGATAGAATACCAAGTCAATGTGGGATGCAATAAACTCTGCAGCCTAGAAGACCACACCAACCATTCAAA
>JALLAW010000323.1:0-14425 GCA_036939535.1 Cyclotella kingstonii | reverse complement strand
CAGATAACAACATGTACTTCTAGGAGTACATGATTGGCCATAAAAAATCATTCATAACTTCTTATTTCCTACAGTAAGTGATATTAATATATACATTAATGCAAAACTCTTTCAATCAGCTTTCTGTTGATGTATCATGCAGCTGTCTCACCTGACATTTTTTGTTGGCTGACAAGGTGGCGCAATTTATTACATTCAATTGGTATATTTTGAGTTCTTTTGATGTATTAGAGGTGTACTCACTGGGAAAAAATTGAAGTCTCATTATGATACATTCCTGAACATTTGGTGCTGACTTTTATGGTAATTTCCAGACGTGAAAATTGAAATCTAAGCAGTCTTTTGAAAAGCGATTAACCCAGCTTTATAACATTGTGTTGAGCAGCTTGAGATAATGAGAAATGACACATGGCACAAATCCAAAGTTGAGTCAGTGAATCTAGTGAGGGAAAACAAATGGAAACCTATGTTAAGTCTAATCCAAAAATCAATTTAGGCAATTAGAAGCTCACTCATTTTAGCAAGGTGTCAGAACTGCCCAACTGACACCAGCCATGAATCTTCCATCCAAACTCTTTCTCCACTTCCAGAGAGGATATCACCAAAAACACAGCCTTCCACACTACCAAAAGTACCTCCACCCAAGCTCATCCGTTGACCAAATGATCTGCCGCTGCTGCTACCTCCATCCTCCTCCTTACTACTACCAACAACAAAGAGGATCAACAACTAGAGCTCCCGAATCCTCCTCATCTGCAGCCTCCTCTTTGAATTTTAGCATTGGACCCCTCCCCCCCTTTCCACCTTATGAGTTCTCTTCTTCCCTCCTGGTACAGCTCCTGCGACCCCTCCTCCATCTCCTCCTCTGTCCCCTCCTTCATCCCCTCATTTATCCAACCCTCTTCCACAAGGCCATCCCAACTTCATTCCAAATGAGTGGAACACAATCTTTCAAGTCCTTTTGAAGCAATGTTGACTGGAGCATGGAGCTAAGAGCTGAGTGAGTGAGATGTTGTCCACCCATCGATAGTCACTGGAATCATGGGTTAGAGTCTCTACATGATGGGAGCTTTTCAATGTTCACTCCTATAAGAGAAGCAATGGTAAGAGGAAGGAAGAGTATTCTGAATAGGTGGCTGCGTGAATCATGAGCCTAGGTTTTGGCTGGCTGTTAGAGAAGGCACTGGTGCAACAGAACTGTAAAAGCCAACAGTTCATCAACTTGTTAAATCTGTGAGATTAAAGCGAGGACATTTTATTTCAACTCCTATCTCACCCCTTTCCACATGCAAAATCATATGGACTTCTCCAAAAACGTCATCAAAAGGCAAAATGTAAGGTTTCATCTATTGTGCGACATGATAGATGCGGATGGAAATTGATTCTATCAAGACAAGGAAACGAGGAAATACTACCTCATTCCACTCAAACCTGTGCCTTATTGAACGGCAAGAAACAAGAAGTTCATTCCCAACATCATGTTCTTGACTGCTGTTGCGCAACCAAGGCATGTCATAAGGTGAAGGAGTTTCATCAACAGAAAGTTGAGGATTTTGCCTTTCATACTGGAACATATTGTTGTTTGAAGCAGTCAGAGGAGAGGTTGATAGACTGTGGAGAGGGTGCTCATGATGTCTGTGAAGAGGGCCAACTACAGGCTGTTTCTCATTGAGTAACTTCTCTGAGCAGTCCAAAAGATTTTTCTTGGGATCCAAACACTCCTGTTCAGATCCAGCAAGACAATGCAGGGCCTCATATCCCTCCAATCAGCCATCAGTTCACTGAGGCCATATGTGGGATGGACATTCAACAGTTGATCTGCAAACTGGCAAAGTATTCTGATTAAAATGTCCTAAATTTAGGTTCAAGGTCCTAAAAGATGACAAGCAGATCCCAGCCAACCATGATAGTCTGGTCAGAGATGTGACAGATTGCTTCACAAGGAAGTTCGAGTGGAAGAAGCTGAACAGGACCTTTCTCACGCTTCAAATAGTTATGGAAGAAATCATCATCCACGATGGGTGCAAGAGATTCAAGATCCCTCACATGCACAAGAAGTCTTTGGAGAGGATGGATGCATTGCATACAACAGTTGGTTTAAAGAGAGAAACTCAGGAGAAATTGGATCCGCTTTAGGCTCTGCATGGTAGCTTTTTTAACCTTTTTCTCATGATATGACATGATGTGTGGCTGTGTCTTGCTATTATTTTAGTTATTAGTTGAAGGTTAAAACTTTGTCATTCATATTATTTTTTTTGTGAAATTGCAAGTAATAATGTCACATATTAAAGTAGAGCCTACCCTTACTTGTTCTTTAACGTTTTTACTGTACCAAAATGATTTAGAGTTTGGCATTATAAAAATAGTGAGAATATGAGTCAAACTCTACCTAAGACTGAAATTTTGTATTTGTTAATTGAATGGTTATGTAGCTTGGTTCATTTCTGCATACAACATTATTCCAGGGAATGATTGCATTCTTGGCCTTAAAGAACGAGTACTGCCTTCACTCTGATTTCACCAATAACAGAAACGCTAGCTTTGAGTCAATCAAGTCCCCTCCCTCAGCCCATAATGTCTCCACAATTCTTTTGGGAAAAGTATCATGGTCCTTCGGAAGTCTCAGCTGTATTCTTTCAACACAGTCCATCAGTAGGATCAGGTAGCGTATAATCTCTGACATGTCATATTGAAAGTACCAGCCTAGATACACAGCTAAAAAAATTACATCCCCAGTGTCCCCAGACCTCTTTAGTGCATAGTTGCCTGTATCTTCTTTCATAGGATCCTCATCTGATGGAATCCTGAAGATTGAGATAACGCTACTCGCATCTTTGGAGACAGCTGGAGCACTCAATCCATCAAGGGAACCATTCTTTGAGAACAAGAACAAATCACGCTTTTTTCCATTTGAAGACTCTAGGCTATCCGAATCAGATCCTGCATAGCCATTATTTGTGATGACCAAAGCCCCAAGAGAAGCAACCAACCTCGTTGATGCATAAATTTTGGATCTTTTTGCATTCTTAGTGCGTCCAATATTGTTTAGAAGCCCAGATGTCATCAGTGTCCAGCATAATTCATCATCAAGTTGAAGTGCACTACAGTCCAAAGTTTTGTTGCTTCTTAGGTGCTGGATTGATGATTGGCGCCTTTGATGTAGGTGCATCCTTTTGATGTGAACTTATCCATCTCAGTATGGTGGAGCTGATCCAGATCAAAAGCCTCCGCAATTAGATCTATCGCACTCTCCCCGACATATTGGGGATCCAGCATCCATTTGTACACGTTCGCTTCTGGACACTGTGTGAACCACGACATGAGTTCCATAAACCCTTCTCCTCCCTTGGAATAGAAGCCAATGTAGCCACCATCAGGAGAGCCAGAGAGATAGACCCAAAGTGGAAGTCCATTTACTTTCATCCTCCAAAAAATATTTTGGATGGATAATATGACAGCCTTCTTCATGCTTTTGTCATGAGAATGAGGAGTTACCTGAACCGTTGCTTCATGGTCTGGTCTGTCTAATCCATTAATTTTCACTGCAACCATTGATGTTTGGAAGACTTCATGGAGTTTGACAAGTTTTTTGTAGGTCATTCCTCCATAGGGGATTTAAACATTGGAGCATACACAGTCTGAGCATAGTCTCCCCAGGTATGTTTCCATGCCTGTTTGTCATGGGCTATTTTAAGCAAGGCCTTCAGTCTAGGAAGGTCCTCCATGTCAACCTGTAAAAAAAGTGTGATCTCAGCAAATGTCCTCCCCATAAGGAATAGCAGGTGGGAAGCCAGAGATGATGGAGAAGTTGAGTTTTTTGTTCGACGTGTGTAGCAGGGTTTGCCTGTGTTTCTTCTCCAGATACTCAAGATTAGGCGGGTCTTCTCCTCAACAAGATGAGCGCTGATGATATTGGGTATTTCCAAGAACACCATGTTTTGATCAGTGTGTAGTGTCTGACAAGGTTAAGCCAAAACCGAGATTTGATGAACTCTCAAGTCATCCTCCATCTCAACAATGTCCTCCCTGAGGGAATAACCTGCGCTCCCAGTGCTTCCCAGAACAAAGCTACCACAGATCCATCTGGAGTCCCTTATGATTTTGTAAAACACATTTGGTGTTGTGAAGTGAAATTCGTTTTTGGATTTTATTAAGAGTGAGGGCATCTCAGAGCGATTTGTAATACTTGAGAGGCACGGGTCATCCATGAAAAATCTAGCCATCTTGTTGACATAATGTCGGATGCAGTTGAGAGTAAAGAGAAGTTTGGCATCCAGCTTTTCTTTCATGTTGTCTGTTTTTGTTATTCAGAATTTCACTACAACCCTCTCAAGGTCTTTTTCCTCCACAATCTCAGCAGGCTCAGCATCTTCAAATGCTATTCACATCCCCATTGGGAGATGTATAACCCCACATGGGGAAGCAGCTGGTTCCATTGGAGTAGGAGGAATTTCTGGAACTTTCTGTTGTTTCTTTAGAGTGGTTCCTTTCTTGTCAATGCATCAATTAGCTTCTCCTTCTCATGAGTCTCCTGTGGCATGAGCGGGACAAAGTTTTCCTTTTCAAAGAAGGGGATACTGGTGTTCGACTTGGTGGAAACCAGAGGTGGAGAAGGGGCCTGTGCCTCAGGAGGGTCTCTGGGATTTATGATTGGGTCGTCCCCACTTTCAGTTACTGGCTGAGTTTCGACCCCAGTAGTAAACTGGCAATGTCCTCTTGGGTGATGTCATTGATTTTCTTAGGAGGAGATGTGTCGGGAGCTCTGGAGAGGAAGTCATCCATATGGCAAGATCTCTTGACAGAGGAAGATCTATCTGATGTGAGAGAGCCCCAGCCTGACTGGGATTTTTATCTTTAGAGCAACCCATATTTAATGTTTCTGTTGTTGTGTTTATTGTAGTTAGTTCTTTTTTAAATAATTGACATTTCCACTTTGATCAGAGGACAAGTTTCATGGATGTGAATGGATGGCTTTCATAGCATTTGTGTAGACTTGGTATCTTTTTTACATATGAAACTTTTGTACTGTGGTAGTTTCACTTTTTGTTTTTCTTCATACAGAAAAAAGTAGTGTCACAATAGAACTTCATTCCAGGGTGTCAGAGCAAGTTAACATATGGCAAGTGTTGCCTTACCATGTGAATGAAGATTAAGCTGTACTATCCCCTACAGCACAGTCCTTGAGTAGGGCTTGAAAGGTGTTTTTCTTCCTGTTTATCTCTCAACTAAGATCACCTTGGAAGGGTGGTTTTTTGCAGATTTTACCTCGACATAAAAAAACTGATTTGTTTATTTGCATAAGGCTTTTATAAATCATGATACTTTTACCTTACAGTTTTACCAATGCTGCTATGATTACCTCAATCTTAGAGAAGAAGAGTGTAATGCCCACTTGTCATCACTACAGTCATTGTATATGTCAGGGTGCATCACTTGTTAGATAGTTAGCAAGCATTAACTCCTCAGCAGGGGAATTGCATGATGTGTTACTTCCTCCTGAGACTGCTTTCTGGTTTTGTATTGTTGGATCCAGGGTGTCTGAATTGGGATTGTGCCTAATGGCTCATCTAGTTAATGTATGATTGACAGTACCTTCATTATGTTAATGATTCTATTTCTAACACTAGTTACTAGTCACCAGGATGCTCAGTCCTGTATGAATATGTTCCAATTATTTAAAGTACCAGGTGTACTAAGAGCATATTTTTCAAGTCAGGTTGCATACAAGATATGAGAATAAATGACTTTGATCTAACATCTATGACTGGGTAACAATGGGTCCCATGAAGCTAATCATGCACTCATTTTACATTTTAGTATTGGTCCAGATTTTTTATTAAGGAGTATGTAAAAGAATGAAATCCATACCTCTATTGCTTATTATGCATGGTATGGCATGGTTACAAGATACTTTTTGATTTCATCTTCAGATAATATGCATTTGTTACTCTCTCCCACAGATCCAAAATAGTATTCATCAGATTGGAATACAAAGTCATCCTTCCCACCTAACCAAAGTGGAACATGAACTTCATCCATGAATTGTATTAGCATATTTTTCCTCTCTTCTTCCCCACTAGGAATGATATGAATTTTTGCACGCACATCTTGAGAGACAAAAGTTAACAACATGTTCATAATCATTTTTGTCATTCCTGATAAATTAACCAGCAGAAGGACACCAAGTCGATCTGGAAAGTGATCTTGAAGCAAGGTAAAAAACTTTTGTAGTTGAGATAAGCTAGGAAATGATTTGCTACCAACTCCTTCACAATCTAACACAACATTGTACCTGCCAAGTTCACCTTTGTTACGGATCAATGAGTCAGCCACCGCAGATTCTAAGGTGTAAATAACAGCTCTTTCAAACAGCTCAGGATAATTCAATGCGGCTCTACTTGGCCGATACCATATCATAGTGTGCCCAGCGTTTTTTAAATAGGTTGCATCGTGAGTACATTGAGTCTTCAAACGAAGTTGAGGGCCTGCATGACTATGTCCTCGGTGGTAAATGAATCCATCTTTATTGTAGCTAGTTATTTTAGGAGTTATACACCATGGGAGATATTTTTCACGCCATTCCAGTGTATGAAGGATAGCTACTTCTGAATCACAACCTTGGGCACACAATTTGAATGGGAATTCAGCGTGAAGATTCTAAAGAACTCGAACTAGTTAGTGGTATTGATACATGAGTCCTGAAAAAATAATTAGTCAATGCTTACCTTAGGCCACTTCATGATTGTAAGATAGGATGCCAGTAATCTTCCACCTTCACTTTGAGAGGAAATCTTGTTATTATTCGGACAATTCATATTGTTGGCCATAGTAGCTTCTCTCTTCGGCCACCATCGTGTATAATCTTGATTGTACACGCCTCCCCACGGTACATCATCGACCCTTTCTAAAAATGGTTTTTTAGATACATTGGTTCCGCCACTAAGACTAGTAGTTATTGAAGTCATGGTGTGTTTGCTTATGTTATCCAATGTGAGTGACACCTTGGCACTAACGTTATCATCCATAGTATTAATATCAGCTGTATCATCATCAGGTGTGCTCATGGTCATTGACTTGGCCTTTTGGAACACTCGTTTTGAAAGTTCCTTCACCAAAGCAATTTGATCTGGGTTTAGGTCAAAGTCATCTGACATGGCATATTTCCACTTCTTCCAATCTATTGCCGTGTCGATGTTTTGATGAAAAGAATCATGACGATAATATTGGTGATGCAATTTGTCTGTTTGGCTTTGTCGTTTTGACTTTTTTAAATGAGAAAATAGGGAAGCACGCTCCAACAAATGTCTCAGAATATGCTTTCGGTCCATTGGTACAACTAGTGCCTTATCAGGAACCGTTGCGAGTCTATTGTCTAATTTTTGTTGATTGAATCGATGTCGTTTCATGAATCGGTGGAATATACCTCTCATAGCAGTAGTATTCATTCTCGATACTGATTCTAAAGCGGAGGATGCTTTGGAAGTACGTTTGTCTAGAGTAATATTTTCCTCATCGCTTTCAAATTCCTGTATTCCCAAGAAGTGCTGATGATATGGTATATAATGAGCATGATTATCAATCACCATTGATGCAAAACGACAAATATTTTCCAATAATGAACGTTCAATAGACTGTTTCTCTGTCTGTTTCGGACAATGTATTTTAGTCACTCTATAAATCAATCTCGGCAACGTAATGAATATTGCTGAGAGAAGGAGAAACGATTGAACCCAAGTCTGCTTTCTGTATTGTTGTAGAGACTTTGATGGCTGCCCACTGCTGTTAATGATGATGCTTGGATGGAATCCGTCCCCATTGTGCCTCTTCTTCCTCCTTCTTCTCTTTCTGGACACTGTTTGTTTTACTTCAGCATTGGAAAAGTTTCCATTGTGATGTTTATTGAGGGGAACAATTTTGAGATTTTTCGTAGTCCCATTAGTTAGGCTGACGTTGCCATTGGGACCCGAATGGAATCCCATTGTCGTCTTGCCTTGATTGATCCTATGCAGATTGGACGATGTGGAATATGGTATGGTATGTACGTAGAGCTGCAGGTAAATACGGGTACAATAAAGCCCGAAAACAGGGCTTTGTCAAATACTAAAGTTCTATAACGAGTTTCTTGCCAGACATCAACACCTATTTACAACTTTCGAAAATGAGCCAACGATACACTGACAATCCAAATACTACCAATAACAGGTTCAATCATGCTACCAACAGAGACTTTCGGCAGAGTCGCAACCAAGTACCGAATAGGAGCAACACAAACAATCCACTTGGAATATGGATTCAAAATCGTCGGAGTAAAAGACGAAATCGCCCCCTAAATGAGTCCAGTAGGAGACCTGTCGGAACGGAAGCCAAGGCATTGGAAAATATTCAACGAAATTCGCGGGTTTTCAATTATCCAACGGAAGGTTTTATTACGCCCATCGAACATTCGTTACTTTATGCAATGATTTTATACCCCGAACAATACCCGGAGAGTGTTGTGAGAAAGGAGATTGAGGAGGAGGAATTCGATTTATATTTGTATGTCAAAGATGTCAAACAAACAATCAGTAAAGATGCTGCATCTGAGAATGGCAAGTCAGCTGTTACTCATGAAAAGTTTCAAAATTCTACCCATGAGGAAAGTAATAGTGAGACGATATACAAATCATCAGATGTTCCTCGAGTATCATACGCTCAATTAAGTGCTCTATTGGCATTGTCGGCAGAGAATAATTCCTCACAAGGGAACCCCAAACAGACTCAACATTCAGATCCTACATCGTCCAACAGAATCTCACGCATTGATATCCAAAGCAATAACTCCACAAATACTTTATCCGCAGATCCACCTCTTTCCATAGGTCAGACTCTCTGTCGTAAAATTCTCAGAGTTGTAACTCAATATTCAGACTCCCATTCATTAGATCGACAATATGAAATACGGGAATTACTTGAGCCAGTTGAGCGTCATTGTCAAATGCGCAATGAAAAAGCTGCCCTCAAACAACTTTTACCAGCATATGCTGGATACACACTTAGTTTAGTGACAGGGAATCCACTACCTTTATTGATAGGGGCAGCTGCATTAATGAGAAATGATTCAATGACGGATGAAAATGCGAATGTTAGTGACTTTCGGGGGTTGGGTGGACGAACTGCTGATTTTGAGACTGCGGGGTTGTTGGATGAATGTGAAGATGATTGATGCAATGACCGAAAAATGTCGATAATATACTTCACGTGAATTCTTCTGGAAATTGAATGATTGTTTCGTCTAACTAATTCAAGCAACTGGAATGGAACACGTAAGAATAATTTTCAAGATAGGGTTTGCACTATGAGAAAAATGGTGTGCAAGATTATTAGCATAGCACACTTGGAAAAACATATTTAAACACTACATTATGAGCTATATTTTGCTCATTGAACTAGCTTGACACGCTGGAGCAATCTTCGTCGCTAACTCTTCTCCACTGAACAAAGTCTCTTGATTGACCAAATCCCACAATTTATAATCGTTACTGTACAGTTGCTTGACCTTCTCAATGAGATGAGGTGAATAATAATATGTAGTCAATTTTGATTTAGAATTTGTTGAATGTCCATATACTGTATCTGATGGTTGAATAATATCATTAATACTTTCAATAGTAGTTAGTAGTGTGTGCTGCTGAAATCCATTCAATATCTGCCCTTCAACCAATTCTGGTGGTTTCGAATTACATCTGCTCTCGTTCCTAGTACGAGTTCTATTATCATCCCAATGGTACCACCTTCCATAATCATCCCAAAGGTTGAATTCTTCTAATAATACTCGCGCTTGAGTTTCAATGTAATTTAGTGAGCCAACATACGAAAAGCGAGGTAGGAACTCAGAGAGCCCACAAGAAAAAGTCTGTGGTCTCCAATGAGGGTTAGTACACCAATGGATTCCTTTCAACCGATCAATATGATTTTCACTTTTAATTGGACAGGATTCCTGCTCTTCTCCAAGGATATCTAGAAATTGATCAAAGGACAAAGTAGTATTCAAACCATGCATCCTTTTAAAATGCTCTTGTTCATGTCGCTTTGTGGCTACTTTATCAAGGTAGGCAGAAAGAAGTCGTTCGGCAGGATCTCGTAAAAATGTCACAAATTTCCATTCAGGATCTTTACAAGGATACCAACAGAAATAGATGATTGAGTTTGGGAATGATTTGCTTTCATATACGATGCTTTACTAACATGTCCCTACCGTTCAAAATCTTCATTTGAGCCACTTGATTTATTTTATCGAATCTCATGGCGAACACTTCTGGTTTGATATGGGGTGTACTCAAATAATCTTTGGCACCCAAAGTGAATCGTAAAAATTGCATCCATTGAGTAATGCCAACTATGACAAATGCAATAGTTTCGGTACAGGAGAGCACATCAATAAAATAGCGTCTCAAGGTCGCTCAACTAATTCAACAATCCCTTTTACAGACTTACCCTTGGGTATACCACAAAATGCCATTTTTGCTTTAGGAAACAGAATTAAATGTTGAAACGGTCCAGAGCCACCACCATTGTTGAAAATGGAGCATCCGGGAGGTGGTATTTTCGCTACATATGGATCGATGGTATGCATTTCTGCAGATCCATTACGTAGTACAGATTGGGATATCCACTGCTGGCACCACTGGTAAGGAGGTTGCATGAGAGCATTCATTTCTTGGCATTGAGCTCGTACAGATTCTAGAGCTTTCTCTCGACGTAAAAAGTTCTTCTCTTCCAAAGATGAAAATGGATACAATGTGTCATTACAAACTTGATGAGTGAGACAAACTTCACCACACTTGGGTTTTTTGGGGGCACGATCAAATGAAATCATAGGGCAACAATCCAAGAAAGTCAATGGTTGTAGAGCCTCAGGAAGTTCGGATAAATTCGATGGTACTACTGCTGATTGTTTCACATCCAGAGGTTGAGATTTCTTACTCGTATTTGTGTAAATTTTCCGTGTCTGATGCCAAGAAGAGATGTTTTCTTTAGTCTCACTTCGTTTGTTAATATTGTCGGAGAAAGATTTTGATGAAGTCAACCTTGCCAATTTCAAGCTAACTGATGAATCGCTATTGTTGACGTAGTTTATTGCTTCGTTCTGATTTGTTTGTGATGTCATATAGAGAAGAACGATGTTGCTCAGTGCCAGCCACCAAACGTAGATCATGAGGAAAATTCTTATGAAGTAACAAGCATTCCGAGAACTAATCTTACTGCGCAACAAATGAACTCTTGATGGTGATGGTAGCATTGGACTCCAAAATATTAATAATAGTCCAATAACATTTTGCATAATAAAGTGTAAGTCCTCTACATTGTGAACGACGACTACATAAAAAATCAAGTTGGCATCGGACTAGAGGTATCTCTTTCTCTCTCTCTAGAGATATAGGTATAAACTCCTCTTTGTCTTGTTACTTTATTTGCGGGAATTTCGGCGATCGTAGATTTAGCACTATAGCTCATAATCTATTTTAGTAACTCAGCACACAATTACACCTTTTTCATCTAACGGATTTAGGGACTTCTCGCTTCTCGCCACCAAGTTTCTCTCTGGTAGAGACACTGACTTGTTTTACCATCACATCAGTGGCGTTGTCTACTATAGTAGAGTAGTTGTACAAATATGTGGCCAGTTTCGTCATTATGAGATGTGTCGATTCAGTTCGTAATAGCTTGATTTCAGCCTACGCTTTGCGTGTATTGAAATCATGCTCAGGATTGTTGCCGTTGAAAACGTGGTAGTTAGAACGGTGCCACGAGAAGAAATATTCTTGTGTTGGAAATTACTTTACTAACAGCTTTTACTTTCACTGAGTGATGCGCTACGATGCTTCGAGCTCTAGTTATCGTCTTTCTGCTAGTTATTTTAGTTACCTTTTGTCAAGCTGTTGAATGTGAGGGCGACGAAGAAAACGCTTGCAATGGCCTACTGAACAAATGTACATCCGAAGGCGGACTCTGTGTCATAGATTCCACTACGAGAGAGTGTTGCCTTTTATCCTACACCTCTCTCTCCTCCTCACGTAGCTCAACGTCATGCATTTCGAATATGGATGCCAGCATATGCGACAATTTTGAAGTCATGACAGAAGCTAGCACCGCCACTTACGTTGATACTCAAACATCTCCGACTTTGTTGCCAACCACCACGTCCAAACCCACAGAAGAATGTTTCGTGGTTGAAATAGGAATTATTCTTGACGATAATCCTGGTGAAATTTCATGGGAGATAAGTTCCGGACGGAAGTCAACCCTCGAACACCCTTCGGCTACTGTACTAAGCTCGTCGCCTTATTACGACCCAGAAAGATACCGGCAAGCAAGTGACGTTCACAGCATATGCCTACCAGAAGGTAGATATACATTTACAATCATTGACAACGATGAAGGTGATGGACTTTGCTGTTCGCATGGAGAAGGTAGGTATGTTGTTTCGTACCAAACGACAGGTGAAATGATCACGCAAGGAGCCACTTTTAATACTAGCGAGAGCACCTCATTTCAAATTCCATACGTGGCACCAACCTATCTTGATTTGGATGGTGATGGAGTAGATGATCGGACGAAAAATGTTATTCCAACTACTCCCTTGACGAGCACTGGGCTTTTGAGTTGTACCAATACGTTTGAATTATACTTGGTGACTGATGATTATGGTGTTGAGACTACTTGGGAACTACGAGAGAGGGATGATGAACATAGCAACTACACTGATTGGAAGATTGTTGCTAGTGGAGGACCATATTTGAGTAATTTCACGTATGATCTCATGTATTGTTTAAATCCTGGAAAGTATGCATTTGTGTTTTACGATTGGCAATGTGATGGCTTGGTTGGGGTCAAACATAATGGTCACTATAATCTGAAGGTAAATGGTATAGATGTATATACTGGTGGGACAAAGATTAATCAGTATGAAGAGGTTGTGAATTTAGAGTTCATGAACTCTCTTGAAGAATATGATGGTGATGGGTTGTATGGAAAGAGTAACATACGACATCAGAGCAATAATGCGAATGAGATTTATCATGTTAATACTTGGATAGCATTGATATCAGTCACTATGCTGCTCAAATGAAACCTCATTTTCAATATTGGAGGACTTATGTTTTCAACTCCACCAAAAATTATGATTTTGAGTAAAAAAATTCTGATATGAATGCAGGTACAAAAAGGATCATGATTGAAACGTAGTTCCCCAATGCAGTGTTGATGAAAAATGCTTACTTGGAGTGAGAATGACTGGAAACAATCAATGAAGAATACTATCCTAGGCAGCAAGAATTGATGTGACTAAAATTTGATAAATTAAGACTATGACTCCCCAATGTGTTCTCTTTATCATTGTTGACAAGTGTCCTTCCAAAGATGAATTGAAACCTCTAACTCTCACTCATTTCCAGTGCAGTCAATAGTTCTGATCCAAACTGAAAAAGTACTTTAACCTAATGTTACAACAATTCTAATGTCAACAATTTGGTAATCATTGAAGGGATTAGTACATCATCATAAATTTTCCAATTAGTAGTACTATCTGCTTTGGAAATCTATTGTCCAAAAATCAGAGTTTATTTCCACAAAATAAGTTCTATTAATTGAGTTCTCTTTTGTAGGTGTATGTCCATACACCTTATACTCAGCTTCTGTGTTTTCAGCTGTCATGTTATGGGATTAAGCAGAACCATGGTTTTCATACATCATTTTCATCAAGTGATACATTTCCATGTTAGAAAAATATAATAAGAGAGGTGTAATAATCTAAAACAAATTGTAATCCTGTCTACTGCATTCTCAGGAATTCATTTATCTCAAGTTGTACATAGTATAGTTGTACAGCAATTCCCTCAATCTGATGTGCAATACAGCTCATTTTGAGTAACATAGGAGTCTTATATTACAAACGTTTTTTGAAATGGCTATTTTTCATCCATATTAGTCATGTAAGAATACATGCAAATACTTACTTTTTCACAAGCTTTCCAATTAAAGTACTCTTGTTTATAGACTTCTGCTAGAAAAGGTAATTAAATTGGATACATTTTCATTTTTCAGCCTAAGTTTGAACTCAACAGCAAGCTACAGGCAAAGTCAGAAGGAGATCATTTTTCAAATTAAGTTTAATCTATGTTCAGTAGGCTATCCAGTGCACAAGAAAGGAATGAATGTAATAAGATATTCATGCATGAGTACGTTACCTTCAGACATTTTGGATGGCATCTTTTCCTTGTGGAATTTCAGTGGGGTATCAAACATTTACTGTCAGGCAGTTAGTTACTGGCCCAAGATACTGTGGAAATAATAGGGAAAATGAATAAAATTCCTCGCCATATCCAAAAAATAGATATATCAGATTGACATAAAGAACGTTTAGTAGAATCCCTTGCTTAGTCAGAAG
>JALLAW010000322.1:0-14435 GCA_036939535.1 Cyclotella kingstonii | reverse complement strand
AGCAGATCATTGCCCTTGTTCGACAACGACAGGCAAAATACTTGAAAAAGTCCCAGAAAATTGGTATCGAAGTACCCTCTTCAGTGGCACATGCCCTAGAGCTCGACAAAACCCTAGAGCTCGACAAAACGAATGGCAATACGCTCTGGGGAGATGCGAAAGCCAAAAAATGCTCACGGCGCAGTGGAATGTTCTAGGAACAGTTTTCAGCGACGATCCTTACACGGCAGCGAATCTCCTGAGCATTCAACTTCCGGAGGCTGACCTGGACATCACTTCGCCAGTAAATCTTTCTATAGAGGAAAAACAGCAACGGACAAGATTTATAGCGGACTGGTGATTGTTTGAGAACATCTTTAAGACGCTGGAATTGCTCCAGCTTTACCTTCGGACACTGACGTGATACAGCTCCTCCTCAGAAGATCCACCCGTGAATCCAGAGCCCCAGCACGCATCTTCGTTTTTCTAATTGCTATACCTATACTAACACAGGTATCTGTCCTCCCGCAAACCCAACAAATGATCCCAATACGGCAGCTGGAAATTTGACTGATCATACGATTATCGACAGATCCAAGGAGGCTCTCACCGAAGAAGCTACAAATACAATCACTCTGGCGGCCGCTACCAACCTTAGCACTCCACTACAGGTTACACAAGCAATATCTCCGAAAAAATCTCACGACAGTCAAATCTACCGGACAAATTTACCCTGCATTCTGCCAAGAATAGAACTCCCAAAGTCACCAACAAAAGACCCGAACCGTCAAAATAAACTACAGCTGATCCTTCCAATCTACCAATAGCTACTGATAAAATTTTCCCAAAGAACAGTTCGCTCCGGGACACACAATCCACAGAATCACTATTAGAAGAAGTGGACAATTTCTACCCAGATGATGACGATCTGTCTCCTTCGACACCAACTGACTCGGAGAGACTTAGTTCAATTCATAGCCCAGCTCACCAAAAAGACGCTGTGGAGTCACTGAGGTCGTTTATAGTGCCAGGAAAAAATGAAATACAAAAGATCCCTGTAACGAATGAGGGGTTCTTTGAATGTCTCGCGATCTTTGTCCGACAGATGAATGTTTCAACCGTTCGAGAATGATTTCTCCGGACTACCATGAAAGATCAACGTAGCGTACATTTTTTGTATGAAGGAGTGACAAACGAGAGCACACCATATCGAATTCTAGGACAAAGGATTATTCTTCACGACTACCCGGTGCAACGGCGGATTATATTTCCTATCATCATGGCTACATGCTTCATACGCAGGGATATAACAGTGTACGCAGGCCAACCTTTGCCACAACAAATTCATTGTACTGCGGAATATGAAACACTAATTGTGGAACAGGAAATCCCACCTTCTGAAGGGAATCTGCTCTTATTTCATGATCAGTCCGGTTTTCTTCAACAGTTGACAAAATGTACAAGGGTTAAGATCACAGCTCCTACCTAAGAAAGGACAAAAGATGTCTCAGGGATGGAGACTCTATTACTGGCGGTCGATGCAGATGAAACAAAGGATATACTGAAGGTGGGTCCACAATACACCTTTCTAGAGGGGATTGGTGTCTGTGAGACGGTACAGGAATCTACAAAAAAGTTGGATTTCGTGTCTGCGTCATACACGGCAATGGAGGATAAAATTGCAGTGTGGCAGAATTATTCCAGTCGAGAATATGCAAAGCACTCTGGAAAAACCTAACTGAGTCGACCAGATGCCTAACCTCAACGTCTTTGACATTACGAAATCTGGAGGAGCTTGAGATGGGAGAATTAATCCTCAGGTGGGAATATGGCGACACAGAGGCGATTACTTCTTTGGACTTAGAAAACTTGGCGGCTTTTGTGCTTCAACGCTATTTCTATGTTCTTGACACATCAACAAATAAAAAAACATACCCTTCCTCAGAGTTGAAAGACAAAGAAATGACTGTTGAAAAAGTCAAATAATGAGTACATTGCTCTCCGTCGTCACTCGAAGAAGGATATTCAACGACTGAGGCGCCAACGTCAGCTAGACATCATTCGTGAACTCGAGGAGACCCCAAGAGAAACGTTAGCAGTATGCTAACAACTCTACGAACTGTGTGACCAAGCGTCATGTAGCACAGGAAATGTATATCGATGGACAGAGGAGACTGTTGGCGAAGGGATGGAACAATGTGAGGGGACATATAGTTGCTTTTAACCGAGGAAAAGAAATCATACCCACCGCCGTAATCCACGGTCATACTTACCCCAAGAGGGAGAGGGTCGTACCAGATTACTGCTCGACCTACCAACTGTTTGGATAGGGTACCAACGTTCCTAGGGAAACTCTCACGAGAATGAGCACATTGTTGGCTGCAATCCTGAAAATTAAATGAGAGTATTTAATGGGAGGAAGCGAAGCAAGGATGTATCTACTTCAGCTATCAACTGAACTCACCTCAAGCGATCTTTTGCGGCCACTATAGATGGAGATCAGAACATGTCTTAATCCAATACTCTTTCAAGTCCTGGATCTCTATCCCAAACTTAATTATGTAAAAGTAGGAGCAATCCTGTCATTTGGAAATGCTCCAAGCCAATATGACGGCAGTAAATACAGACTCCACTCAGACTACCCAGACAGAGCCTATGTTAAGCTGCCGCCTTCCCGTCCGATTTATTACTCGTTGCTTTAGACGATTTCTACATCGAACATTTAAGCCACTACTCTGACTGCGATGACGATTATCTAGAGACTGTCGTACGCTTTGGACAAGCTCTAAATGATCAACAATTGTTTACATGCAGGTGGCAGGAGCAGACATTCAGACGTCTCACACCGACTCTTTGCTTATGTGGCCCGTTCAGAAGATGCTTTTCCAGGAAAAGAAGCCAGGATACATCCGCATATGAAGGAAGGACAGCAGAGACCCCCAAACATGATGGATCTTTGAAAGAGGTAGTGATCAAAACTTCGGCAAATATGACACCCACTGCCATGGAGGATGTTCCAGTGGAGGTATCCCCAATTAGAGTTAAGTATTGAGGCGCAGTCTGAGCAAGAAAACGTGGAGTCAATCAGGACTATGACTGACCATAGGGCGATTGAGGAGGAAATCGACACAGTATGTCCGATGCCACCAACAGCTGTGGCATGTAGTAACAATGAAGGAGACTCTCTGTCGAAAAGTGATGATATGAACAAAGAGATGCATGATGATATAGAGGACACCAAGGAAAAATTTATCGAGGGAATAAGCGACTTGGTGGTACAAGAGCAGCAAAAAGAAAGTGGAAAGGCATCGCCAGCGATACCGGAAGTAGGGAAAATTAATACCCTGATTCCGCTAGACCCAAAATTGTGTGCGGACGTTATCCTAGACCTAGAGCTCCCTTCGATTTTACTCATTTCAATCACAAAAAGAATCAGAACGTGTAGCATTGAGAAAAGATTTTCCCAACCTCTTTGCTTCAGCCAAAGAAGTAGCAGAACCTTCATACTAATAGCTGGGGAGGAGATGACTATTGACGTCTAAAAAACGCCAGAGACGTGGATGAAACCCGACGACTTCAATGTGTTGAGAAAGAGTTGTACCTGGTCGAAAATGATGATCCCGAGGTTATCAGAGCAAGGTCGATTCAGAGATGAAGGAAAAGGCTAGAAAATGGAGGGAAACAATGAGGCCATAGACGCTCTTAAATGCTACTCAGGTCGATTGTGAAAACTACTATACATGTCATATCTTATGTGTGTTACAGATGCTGTTGCATCTATTTCCCGCACTAGCTGAAGAGTTCTGTCACTTGACATTACTCCTGCCCCAGGCGGGAATTCTGTTTTCTGTCTGCGGCATCTAAAAAGACTCTGTCTGCCACAATATATAGTTAGTCGATGTGGTATTTTATTAAGTTACTATTATTATTAGAAGAGTAGTGTTACGATCGATGGACTACCGTCTGCTTCCTCGCCTCAGAATTCGACGCATGATTCCAACGAATGCGGGTGTGGAAAAGAGATAATCAAACGTTATCCAACCCCTCGACTCTAACCTTTCTACAAAATGGTTTACTATGCCGGTCTCTGTCATGCGTCTCCGATGGTTCTCACATGGGTGGGGCTCTTCCGATGTCGTACGGTGCAGGCTAGATAATCTACTGTCAAAGAACAAATCAATCAATCAAAGGATCTTTTCGCGAACAATCCATCAGCTCAACCTCGTACAGAACGGAGCTCTTATGACTGTTGGTCATACACGCGATGTTATCGGCAACGGCAGGATCACTACCTTCTTTGGACTGGGCCACGGAAATACTCTGTGACAACAAAAGTGCGCTAAATCTTGTAGCTAGCTTTGACAGAGTCACTCCTACCGCAAAATACTTCGACATTTTACTATGTATCAGGAGAGCCAAGCGAGGCTTAAGAGGAGCGGTGTACTACAACCATGTATCAGGGCACATGGATAGACTTTTAAAGTGAGAATCCATATCTACAGCAGAAAAACTAAACTGCATGTGCGATGAGAGCGCGTGCGGGGCTATTGACCAGCCCGCCCCAGTACCCAGGGGCACTTCCATTTGAAACAGCCGTGGTGGTAGGTAATTCAATTAAGTGCTACGACTTATCACAGGAAATGATTTTGGTTATTTCCCGGAAGATCATCAGCCAAGAGATACTGCACACACCACTCAAAACATTAGTGGCCGTCATCTAAATTTGAAGCGATTGACTGAAATAGTCTTCCATCAGCCCTCTCACGATGCTCCCGGTCATTCAATATATGTCTGGCCAAGCAACAAGCAGGGTTTTGCGAGACAGGCGTTCATTCAAAAAAGATATAGCTCAGGAGACATCTCTCGGAATGCCTGACATGTGGGAGACACGAAACAGCTTCACAATTATGTCTTTGCTCTAACTCCAGTCTTACAGGTCAATTTAAGATGAACATCAATGATCTGGTGGAATGGCTCGAGGGAGGTGATAAAACCGACCCGGAGCTACGGTATTTGATTCTGAAATATCTGCTCTTAAGAGGCACTACGACGTTGAAATCTCTCGCCCATTCTCGACGGAGATGTCAACACTTGCTCAGAACAAGACGAAATCGGGTGGAGAAACTTTACAGAAGGCCGAATATCTACTCAATTTAAAGAGATCCTGACCAGATACTTACGAGAATTAAAGCACTCTCGCACACCCCAGTAATGAACAACTCGATTCATCACAAGAAAAATAGAAATCGCTCCTTCACAATGGCTCCTTCGCAACATGGTAGTCCATAAGTCATCTCTTGGTTATCGGAAGACCCAGGTGCTTAGGAAAGTAGAAAATGATATCTTGGCCCTGGCGGACACGAATCCAGCGGACCTTCCAACCCACGCCCAGTTTCTTCTCGAAATAGACTTCAGCGGAGCAGATGAGACGTCTCTGGAGTATAAGGAATATTGGTTCACCGCCATGAGAGCGGCCTTCACCACGGTACCGTCAATCATCATCCACAAGAGGCTGAGAAAGTATGATGAGCTGCTACGAGAAGACGCAGTCAGCCGGTTGATTCTATCAGAGAGAGGGATCAAAATCTTAGATAAAGGAAAGAATTCCGGTATTCTACCAATCCTGAAGCGCCGACTATCCTCAAGCAGGGACATACCAACTATACGCCGCCGCTTCCAATAGTCCTACCTCACAAGCAGTAAGAGTCTATTAACTATGGGTATGATTGAAGTGGGCTGATCACTTAGTTACTATAATAAGATAACTCATAGGAATTAGTATAACAAAATCCACGCCCAGCCAGATTTTAAAACACTCAATCAACAACGTCGCCATTCGATCGCCACTGAAACCTTCTTCTCACCTCACAACACCAGCCAAACTCATCCCGTCTGACAGTTACAACCCTGTGTCCTCAGCAAACAACTCGAACCCCCTGGAAGATCGAAACATATTCGTTAGGACAATCGTGAAGATCCCTATCTGCGGTTTCTGTCAACGCACGGTTCGTAACCCCATGTGGTCGGAGATTTGTCACCATCTCGCATGCGTGGACTGCTTAGCAAACTTTGACAAGGAGATTAAAAGAGCGAAGAGGGCCAGAATATGTCCTATAAATGACAGCCCCTTACCGAAATTATCAATCAAGAGTGTTTCACTAACACCCACTCTATCCGCCTTCTCAATGCTGAAATACCTTATCACCTCAGCACCATGCGACATCCTTCGCACGGTCTTCGGGGAGTCTTGGAAGTCGTATGTTATTCTGTTCGGTCGGCAACTCCCAGTGGATCCGCTCCCAGATGTATCAACGCGATCCTTCATCCTGGACAAAGACATTGACGACGCCCACGACATCAAAGATCTAATCGAAACCAGCTGGATGGTTCTTCAAGACGTGTTAGCGGCACCCGCAGCTCCAACGGATCCAGTAGATTCGGCACCACGTCTACACTATTCCAGAAGAACAGACCCAAGAACCGTTACTCCTCCGACCAGAACAAATCCTCTTAACCGGATAAAAGAAGAAGTAACACTCATGGTGAGCACACTGACAAAGCGGACGACATAATTAAGGAGACCCAGGCAATTGAGCTAACCGCTGGGGCGCTACCAGACGAAGAACCGCAAAAGAGAATCCTACAAAAAATCTCCGCCACACTGAAACGCACCCAACAGCATTCAACTCCGATCCAACCGTGCCGAAACAACCCACGCAGGTAGTAAGGTCGAAAAAGTGAAGAGTAAAAATGTGGGAAAATCACCAGAGATTCTCTTAGAAGAAGATCGCACATTGTTTCCAGTCTTGTCACCGGTGGAGCACTCGGATTCCTTCGATGCTAATATGGTCAATCTAGAGAGGATGGGCGCTAATATGGAATGTGACGATTACAGGGAGTGCCGGGGCAATGAGACAATTCTCCTGGATGGTACGCGGTACGACGTGATATCCGTCGAAGGAGACACAAAGGCAGACAACAACTTATGGGCATGTGTCTCGTCGTCAAGAATACGTTTTCCAACAGGTCTTAGAGAGGAACCCTCAGCATCAATTGTCGACTATTGGATTACATTTATGTCGATAAATCACTCGTCTCCTGCGTACGATCTTTTCGTCAAAATAACAGGGTCTGCTCTTAGATATGTCGAGTTCAACGTAATGCTCTTCTACGAAAGGTGCCCCTAAGAACTCCTGTACCCTTTCCCGGTCCATTTAACGGCTTTCTTCTACGACGTAGAAATCAAGGTGATCTCAGAAAGGACTAGCGCAGTCTTCTACGATACCGCGATTAATATTGACACCGAGGGCGGTTCAGGTGGATCGATTCTTCTCTACTGGTCTTCTGATGATGTGTTTCACTTCCCCGACCCTGCGCATGAAATTCCCCGACAACCGAAAACACTCTGCCTGTCACATCATCAACTAGGACAGAGTTAGCCGCCCCCGTAACACCATATTTATCAACAGCGGATGCTCACAACCTAGGCATCATACAGTGTGAGTGAGGTTTCTTCGTGCCTAGCGGGATATCGAATGAAGAACAAGATTTCCTCACAGTGCTTGCGGAAGAGATAGGAACTGACACACCCGCACCCAAAAGAACCGACTTGAAAGAGTGGGTCGCAAAAAACTACTGGACTGATCCGACTCTTTCGGGTTAAGAAATCAGGGGATACGACCATAGCACGCCTTATCACCTCAATTGAGAGCAACAACATATCACCGCAACTCGTGATACGACAGTGGACAGCCCTTCTACTAAATCGGCATATATTCATACTAAACAGTTCACCGGAGGTACCACTCACCTTATTATCTCTTCTAGAATCCAAAACCGTCAATTGCCCGCATGGCTTCTTACAGCAGAATGAAGATGCGTTCTGAGATCCTGAAGAAACTGTCGAGGAAAGAAATGTCTGATTTCTCGTCAGAGATCAAGAAGAAATGAGCGAAAGAAATAGAACAGCAGCCCTCCGATGCATACCTTTTCGATGGCAACCGTTTTACATATCATTCAAAGAGAAACTTTAACCTCAGACACATTAATCAATGTGTGAATGCACGCCTCCGCGAGTCGTCGCCCAACACGCACTCAACTATTCCTTCGGCTCTCCGTAACGCTCTCCACTTAGGAGAATGGGCTTCCTTCACAGACTACGATGCTACGATGCACAGGAACACTGTTAACCTGTGCCAGGGGAGATGACAGTCTTAATCAGAGGAAAGGAGTAGTATCTTTTTCACCCACCAAGAACATGATTGTTCCCTCTCAAAGTTACTACAAGACGACTACAGATTGAAATTGTGCGTTTAGGTCATCTAACCCCTCCAAATACCTTGGAAAGAGTGAGGGATCTACTCGCGAGTCTACCGCGCAAAGTTTGGTCCCCTCTCACTGGTGGCGACCGTAGCAGAAACTATCTCCCGGAGCTGGCAGAGCCATTAAAGCAGGACACGAACTCTCTGTTATCCAAATGGAAATCAGGGCATGTCTGACTCCGCTATTTCATCTCCTATGACAACAGCACCCCAAGCAAGGAGGGTTCCACCGAGTCAGATCACCCGGAGAAGACGGAGGAGGTTTCAGTCACTCAGAATGAGTGCGTGAATGCGGTCGTACACGACCAGGAGGCCACCGTGGGGATCACAGAATCAATGACCCTAACAGCAACGGAAAGGTCGGGAGCCGGAAAAGAATGAGGTACGAGGTTACAAAGAATGTCGTGGGTGAGAGTGGTGTCAGGCGGGAAACAAATATAGAGGCAGAATCACCTCCAGAGGCTACGACAGAGAAGATTCAAGGGGAGTTGAAGACCGACGTAGTGAAGCAAGCGGAACAGCAGTTCCTACCGGAACCAGAAATAGTAGACGAACAGAGAGAGGATGCGGTACTGCCAACTGCAAGTACTCAGGAAATGAATGCAAACAAACTGGCAACAGCTTCTACCTCTCGACCCAAATTGGTAAGGGGAGTCTACCCTCAATGACGCCAACTAGACTTCAATTTGACGTACCACTGGGAACAAAGGACTCTTGAAAAAAGAGCAGAAGTGTTTCAAAAAAGTATCTGACATTGCATACTAGAGAAATTGACGTGCAATCGATATCTTCACTGCACTCTTGTCTGAACAGGTACGAGTCAGAATCAGACTACAATAGAAGAGATACGCCATATTGATGACGTCTGCAGACAGCAATTCATAGAATATGAGCAATAAAATCAAGAGTTCGGGAACCAGGTGGAACAAAATGCGGCTGAAGAGGGAAAGAAGAGACGGAAAAAGCGAAAAAAACCGAAGATGGAGAGAAAGCCATCGCCTCATTTAAGGAGCCCGATCTCGTGTTAGTCTAATAATAGTTGGATGCGTATTGTATGTATTCTATGCTGTTGATACGTTGAGGGATTTTCAAGCTTTATTGAAGGATGCTATTCGTCCCCCCCCCCCCCTGATGCGGAGCTGCTGTTGAGGCGGCAGTCCAATAGGCATTTGTTTATCACGATTGCATAAACAGCTTTAGTAGTGGCAATTTACTAAGTTATTATTATTATTTCAAATAGCAGCGATAGAAGCAACATTTGTTGTTCCATTGCACATGTGTAGCTGATCCCTTATGGATTGAGTGTACACCAATGCAGAGGGGATCAAATTCAATTCCACGGATTTCTTCCTCGTGATCTTTCACAAAGCTGAGAAGATGCTTCACTTCCCAGACACTTCTCGTGTCCAGTAGCCAAATATAATGATAATAAGAGTTTGGTTCTTCAGGATTAGCATAAATACGTCTCTTGTAGGTTTCACTCTTTTCTCTCATGTCCATTTTTGAATGAGAAAATTTTAGGAGCATACAATAGCTCTCCCATGTTATATATGTTTTTTGTATGTTAACTGTATTTTTACTCCTGCGCATGAGATTCCAAGTTAAACTTATGAAATACCTTGCATTTAGACTCTCTTTAGATCTACTAGTAATCAACCATGTAGATATTTTTTTGTGCAAAACATAATCAATCTAGTGGCTTCTTTCCTTCGCCCAATCTAGCGCCAGTCTGTGCTTTGAATTCTTAGGCCATTCTTTCTAAGCTTCAAATCCTCTTTGAATGTATCACTCTGCTTCACCTTGCACTTTCTAAAAATAATATTAAAAAGCGCTGCCTGTGCACCACCATATCTTCATTAGGTTCCTTGTCATTACCTCGTTGATTGGAAATCAGAAGACATGAGGTTGGTTCCTGGCTGGAGCAAATCAGGTGGTTTTAGCATAGTCATGGTAACATCTCAAGAAATTTCGCCTCCTTAGATACGTGCCCATTTTTTTCTATATATAACTCATTATTTGGCAAAGTTCCTACCAAGAAGTGTAACAATATTATGAATCTTATATCCACTGTTACTTCATCATTTTTCATCTGTAAACACGATTGAATACTCATTGGAATACTATTAACTGAAGGAATGTGTTGATGTTAATAGTGTGTCAGTGAAAGAAATTGTGGCTATAACTTGACCTCATAGAATTTGTTGCAATCATATTGGACCAGAGGGTACCTAATAATGATAGAGTGCTGCCGGAAATCAACTAAACCTAATTTATTAAAAGTTCACTAAAATCTGTACCAAGTGAAAACTCCTTTTCTTAACTCAAAACTTCCAACGTCAAATCTCTTGAAGTTGGATTCTCAAAAATCAACTAGGTATTTAGTAACTTAAGCTAAGCTTATTAACAGAACCTTATACTCATAAACAAGGTGACTATAAAGTTCTATTTCATGTTTTTTCTTGATTATCCTCAATCTGACTCTACATCAACATGAAAAGTACCCCGCCTATCTGTGCTATTCCCCTCTTTTTCCCCAAACTGGCTACTACTGCTGACCAATCCTCTCAAGAATCAACTACAGATATATCCCAAAAAACCCTAGTACACACCTCTCTCAGGGATTTAATCTTGAGAAATCAAAAGAAACAATTGTGGAGCTGGCTTCAGTTAATCATCAGCCTCAGCTTATTGATGATAAGATACCTTTTAGCATTCTCGATTTTACTTCTGCTCATGCGTATCAAATAGGGCAGATAAGACTATGAGGTTTAAGTTTCATCGTTTGATGAATGGTTTAAGAAAAGTGGTTCTAGGGAACAACAGTGGAATATGAAGAGACTGAAACATATTGCCGAGAACTTGACTAATGCATTTGGTGGCTTTCCTTTCCAGGAGGAAACAGATAAACTTCGTTCCAGTAAGACTATGTTTATTCATTGTAAGAACCAATCTTTGGGCATGGATATTGTCAAGGATGAGGAAGAAAGAGATGATGAAAACAAAGATATCAACGCCGAAATTAATGAAAAACTCTGTTGATCTTTTACTGAACAAATATAGCAACATCAACAGATCAACACATCAAGGTCCACAAAGAGGAAAATAAATCACAGAATATCTCATCACCAGAAAATCGACCTTTAACTCTGTCCATGGTTACTGTCTTGTTAGAGCATTGTCTACAGTTTTTCATCAAACCAAAGCAGAAGAAAATGCAGAGAGAAAGATTGGTCTATTGATGGAGTAGAGCTCCTGGAGGAAAGACATTTTTGTGCTGAAGAAAGGATGCAAAGATGCACCAGCGTGAAGAGCAAAAGCACCAATGGAAATAGATAAATAAATGCCAAGATGATGAAATCCAGGATGAAAGGAGACAAAATTATCAATAGTTCCAACTTCTATTATTGGCTATGACACTGATAAACATTCTGACACCAAATACACCTGAAAACTAAGAGTAACTTTGAAATTGTTCTATCTTGGTTGAATCATTAGGTATTTTTGTTACTTCAAGAACTGCTTTCAACAGTTTCATAATAGAAAACACCATCCTTATGCCTATCAATGTGAATATGAAGGTAGTGTGTTAAAAAATCTATTTCCACTCAAAACTTGCCTTGAAGAATATCCTTTAATTTAAATGATCAAATATTTTCATTCTGGGCTCACGTGTTAGTGGCATGACAACAGCCAAGATTCAGTAAAACTTATTATTTATAAGCAAAGGATGAAGAATCATGTTAGGGTTATACCAAAAGAAAGTTAGTCATCATGACCTTAGACATAAAGGAAGCAGAGACACAGAAGACTGTAAAGCAACAATATCAATTGAGTCATGGAGATACCTGGCTTGAATAGTTTCAAACAATGTTGGAAGTGCACAAACTCCAATTTTTGAAATGATGTGTACATTTTGCAGGTGCTACAGTGAAATCTAGTTGCTTCTTATATTCTAAAATGTTGAATCCAACATGTTAGGGTAGAATAAGATTCCTGCTTCAGAGTCAAGGTCATACTTTTATCCAGCATCTTGATGGATCATGACAACACCTCATTAAGTATTTCAATTTTAGAACAACATAAAAATATGGTTTTATTATCACTACCATTCATTAGCTTCTCTTCAGTAGTTATTAAACATCAAGTAAACCTTGTCCTGACACATTAACAATTAACAAATCTATTCAAGGACAAATAAGGGTAGCATCTATCTTTTTTCAATGCTTAAAAATCATTAGTGATATTACCATTCATTAGCCTCTCTTTTATGGTCATTTAACATGAAGTAAAACTTGTCCTGCCACATTTCAGCAGTTAACATATCATGTCATGGTAGGTCTATCTTTTTCCCATGCTGAAAAATCAAAGGCAAACCCATCTGTGAAAATTGAATCATCACATTCATTTTCACATACCTCAATACTACCAGAATATCGATCAGGGAATCCAACGATTAGGTCAGATGTGTCAAAACCGTAATTGGTTTCTGATGAATAACTGGGCTCAGATGATACAGTCTCTGAAATTTTTGAGTTTCCAGAGTTGAAATAATTCCCAAATCTATTGTACTTAACATAGGCTGGGATATTGATGCTGTCATTGTTTTCACATTGGCATTTGGTCAAAAAATCAGACGAATTTGTTATCAAATGTAAATCTTCTTGCGCAATATCTTCTATTGCTGAACTAGCAACATTTTCCACATGCAACTCACTCCTGTTACTCATCATAGAATGTACTGACATTTCATCCACTTTTATGACATCACAACAACTCTGAACAGCAGTGGAGAAGTCATCAACACTTTTTCGCGGAGCAAGATTTATCTCTTGCTCATCTGTTGGAGAAGCTTGAAATACATTTCCAATTATCTGAGGCAAATTTAGTGAAGCCCCAAGCCCGAAAAGATGCTCTGCAGAGGAAGAATTGGACAAGGAGGCCTGAGACCGTCGTCGATTAAAGGTGCACGAAGAACTTTGCCTTCTCAGACCATTGTTCGTATGATCATATCCTATTCGATGATCCTCAACCAAAATTCTATGATGGGGACTTTTCTCGATTACGTCCCATACAGAATTGTGCGTGCTGCAATTGTCGATGCTCTGTGAGGTATTGCTCTCATTTCCTGCAGAATGCGCTTTCCTAATCTTTTCCACAAACGCGCTGACAACTTGCCCTAACTTTAAATCCACCAGTTCGAAGGATCTTCGCTGCTCTCCTTCTATCTTCCTCCTGCTCTGGCTTTCTTCCTTTTCTTTCTCCATGTGCATCAAAGATAGACGTCGTATCGTTGTTTGCCGCAAAGCTCCAACAGCATTGTTAGGATTTTCGTCTTTGACTTGATTAAATACTTTCTGATAGTCCGACACCATCAGAAATGGACTGCTATCTACCTTTCTTACCCCCTATATAAGTATTTGTGAGGTGAAAGGAGTCAAGAAAAGAGTTGTTAATGATAGGATGTGATATCATTATTATCAGTGAGCAAACGATTATATCACAATAGTGTTCAAAATACGCTTGGTAAGATCTAACATGGTCGAGTCGAAATCATCTCACCTTGGAATGAAAATTGTCGCCGTGGCTTGTAGAGTTCATGACTCCTATTAAACATCAAACAATATATTTTTAGATTTATAATACAAAATGTTTGCCTACTAATTCACTTGAAACAATTTAGCTGTAAGAATTAGAGTAAGATTATGAACAACAACTTATCTTCGTCTACAAGTCATACAGCTACGGCGAAGCTGGACGCTCCGAGTCAAATGACAAGGTTCCTGAGGTGGTGTCGGCATGAGGCTGGGGGGTTATCTGACTTCGCCGGCCACTAACACTTACTTCTCCGTCTCTTTTTATATCGACACTTTTCTTCCAGATCAATATTGCCCCTAGAACAATGAACTGCATAGGTAAGTACTACAACGAGGTTACCTCCAATAGGACTTTTGTGTACCTCTACATAGGCCCGATGATCCTCTACAGTTCCTACGTACCCCTTCGATTTTTCGTTTTGGAGGAAATTCGTCAGCTCGATTGAGAACACCCCCCTCTCCTGCCCCATTTTTTTAAGACATAAAGGTAGGAGTACTATGTCCCAAATTTTTATGAAGAACAATTACAAAATTCATTAAG
>JALLAW010000321.1:0-14449 GCA_036939535.1 Cyclotella kingstonii | reverse complement strand
TTTCAATTGGGAGGTTATTTTTCAAACAAAAACGAATACGACACCAGATACTACTTACCACACACTCATTAATATTCAATGAGTGTGAAAAGGAGCGAAATGTCCCCTATGGCAACTTACAGCCCTTGGCTAGCAGGAGTAACTGCTGGACAATTTGTGCCCTCATTGAGTCATGCGTGTAAGCGAATCTTGCCTGAAGGAGTGGAATTCAAGGGAAGAACAACGTTCAGGTGGTTATGCGCAGTGTCAAAAAAATCATTGCAAAAAGTGGGTAATATGACCATCGAATCCTCATTTGCATCCATCGTTGCTGGTGATGGTGGCAGATGGGGGGTCAACACAAGATTGGACCGGAAATTACGGGGAGACGTCACATAAAAAATCGCTTCAAAAGGATTGTAGGAAGTGATATGAGAAAGAGAATGGTTGTTGAACAAAGTTCGTCCGACATTTTTTTGGCGGAGATACAGACTCTGGCAGTCGTATGAAGATACTTAATGAGGGCGCGTGTGCTCGGAAGGTTGAATACTCGCTTGGCGATATCTATGGTCCTTGGCGTCGGTGTGGGCATGTTTGTAGGTGGCGGACTGCTAGGTGTGTTTTTCCGAGTTGGACATGCGGATACACCTGGTTGTGGCCCTTTGGATGGCATAAATTTGCCTTCCCGACTAGAAATTGAGGGCCCAATCGGAGGTGCCGATGGACGGGGTACTGGCGGGTCGCCTGCATCATCTTCAATCAGGGCAGGGCCGGGTGTCGTGGTGGCCATATTCGCGCTTGCCAGCATGTGGGGTATTGGATTGTGTAGATCAACTCGCCATAAACGCTCTCCAGTAGGTTCGCGTTGGCCGTGAAGCACGAGCGTGCCGTGGCTGTCAAACATGAGTAGTGCATGTTTGTTGAGGTGTGCGGTACAGTCTGTGTCGCATAATTTCCCAAGGCTGATGAGGTTGTGGCTAAAGCCGGAGATAAAGGCGTACGGTGCGGGCGGCCTTGGTTGGCAGGAGCGGCAGTGTAATAACAGCCATGGACGCTGAGTGGATGGCGTGATCATTGGAGGTGCGGGTTGTCGTTGGATGGACGCTGTGACTGACGTTAGAGACCGGAGCCGTGGGCATAAAGTAGTTGTCCGTGGCCCCTGTGTCGGCGATGGCCGTGGTAGTTCCTGTGGGGACATGAGTGAGGGGTGGGCTACAGGAGGAAGTAGTAGATGTTAAAGCAACCTACATGGTCGTTTCCGTTAGTGACTACTTCTACTGGCTCCAGCCCATCGCTTAAGGTGGCGTCCAAACCCTTGTTCACTGTGCTGCCTCCCATTGTGTTCGCACGGCTGTCCGTGTCCTTATGTCCGACAGCCTTGGCAGTGTCAGTAGCACTGGAGTGGGGTTTTCCAACCTTGTATCCATGGGTCCAGCAGTGTCCATTGACGGCGAATTGTTATGGCCGTGGGAGCCTGGTACGGGCGGGGCACTTAGCCGCGGCGGCGGGTGCTGGCATCACGGCGGGGGCATGTCCGTTGGATAGGACCGTGTAAGCAGCGATGAGGGCAGCCACACTGGCGGTGAGTATGGCAACAGTAGCCGTGAGCGACGCGTTATTCTCAATCAGTTGTGTGAGTCTAGTGCACTCCTGTGTTGCGGCGTTGGCAAGGCTGTCAAGGTAGCCATCCAGTCGCTCGAATGTGTCCGGCGTGAGGAGTGAGGCGTCGGTGGTGACGGCATGGGCCCGCCGGCATTAACCGTAGGAGTTGTGCCGGAGGCGACGAGTTGGTGCTTGCGTGCGATGTTGGCAGCACGATATGTGGTCTTCCAGGGGTTCCATGTTTTGTTGGCTCGGGGGAGTGCTCTCCATTCATCGGTGGTGCGTGAGAAGTGTTGGGCTGCTAGGACGGCCGTGGATGCGATTGCGAGGAGCTGATCATCTGACATGGCCAATGACACGCGGGTGAGTTTGCGTTGCACTTCCACCATCCTGTTGATGTACTCGGGAATCACATCGGTTTCTGTGTAGTAGCCGTTCATTTCCATTGGTAGTCTTATCAGTTCGCTAGGGTGGCGGCCACCACAGTCATCGTTGAGATGGTCGAGGAGCTCATTGGCCGTGACGTTGGTCTAATATGAGCGCGCGTGCATTAGATCCTTGTACCAGAGCTCATCGACAGCGTCGCGGATGAACTTGGCACCAGTATCTCGGTTGGCTGCTTCGAAGGTTGCGAAGTCGCGGAGGCAGATGACGTGAGCAGCTTCCATGCGCGCACGCACCACTGGCGTGGTGTCGGTGGCGATGTTAGAGTCGCACACGGCCGGGTGGGCCGGGATGGGGAAAGCGGCACCCCATGCAATGGCATAGAACACTGTCGGCTCAATGAGGCCGACAGGGTTATGCTTTTGATCATCATCGTAGGGTATGTCGAGGATGATAGGATACAGGACATCGTGGAGTTCGGTGAGGTCGTCGACGGTGGGATTGTCCGCGATGGGCGTGACTTCTGTCGCCGTATCGGCAAAGAGGGTTGTGATTTCCTCCGGAGTCATGATGTTGTTGTTGTTGACGTGGAGAAGGTCCAAATGTGCGAAGGTGATGGCGGGTCAATCATGGGCGAGCGTGTCGTGGGGGAGAGAGCAGATTTTTCAGCCGTTGAGGGCCCGTCTGCGTTTGTATAACCGATAAATAGTCAAGTATGAAGAAGAGCACCAAGGTGGTGGTAGAAACTACTTGACTAATTTATTGACAATGCTGCTTAGCTATGCTACTATTTTGTTGTGGCTGTGCTCTGTGCCAGGAATGGATGGCTGGAAAAGCCCTATGGTCTATCCAGCCACAACCTAGCAACAGTGCTAGGAATAGCTTGAAGAGCCATGTTGTCTGTCCAGTCACCACATAGCAACAAACTCAAAGGTCAAAATGCCTCTAGTTGATGCTCCAGCGAACTCCTCCATGCAGTTCCCATCTGCGGGGACTATATCTGACAAGAACATGATCTTCTTAATCACCCTGCCCCGATTAATCCTTTTAAGTGAAGATGTAAATGAGTCGAATTTTAATGCCAGACCCATCAGAAGTGTATCGCCTGAACTTGGCAGAGGAATCTGATCCATTTGTATCTTTAGAGCAGTGTTGAAAGCATGTAGGCTTTGCCGCAGCAGCGACACTCAGGTGTTGAGAGTGAGAGGGCCCCACTGCCGAAAATTAAGGGAGAAGAGATTGCCCGTGTGGCCACTTTGAAGTTGCAGAGCTTGGATGGAGACGGAAGTTTTCTTTCCGATCAGACTCTGAGAGCGGTAGTGCTGTAGGAAGATGTTGATGCGTTTTGGTTCAACTGGGAAGTTAAAGGGACGAAAGCCTCCAATGGAGAGTGGGATGCGGTGTAGCTGTTTAGGGACGATCCTGCATATTCCTAGCGTGAGAAGGAGGTGATAGTCAAGCGTGTCAAGAACTTTTCAGCCCTCATGTAGGGAGTTAGTTACCGTACCAATGCCGTAGCGGAGTCCAGGTATGAGTTGATATTTATAGGCCAACCACACGCAGTGAAGTGGAAGTGCGCCTGATTTAATTTTTGATATCCAAGAGGTTGAGTTTTCTTAGAGGAACTAAAAGTGCGCTCTAATACCGTTGTCTGGTGCGTCAAAGACGCCTAGGAATTTCTTACTTTGGTCAAAGGGATGATGTTCAATCATTCTGTGAATACCTTTCGGGGTCCGAATTCTGAGTGCAAGATCGCCCATCGGCTTGAAGGACCAGAGAACCTCTGAACAGACGTAGTCAATGCCGTACCAGATACAGCTCTTCCATTTGAAGGCCCCGCCTGTGGAGTGGAGCAAGTCATCTCACAGAAAAACGACCCGTTGGGTGTCCAAGAGAAGATCTTCGAGTGATTGACAATCCTCTATGGAAGAAAGTAGATCATTGTCATCCACATATACAGTTCCGGCCGAGCGAAGTTGAATCTTGCAATAGGAGAAGTGAAATTGGCCTCCATGTCAACATGTTTCTGTTTATTCGTAAAGACTCCACACAACTGTAGCCAGGCCACAGGAACTGCCCTAATTCCTTGCCCCAGACCCATAAAATGATTATCTTAAGTGCCGGTTTAACAGGAGGACAAATCCCCGTATCCAATTCGTTGATAGAATTTCTGTTTTGTAGGCTGTGCAACGCCGCTTCAATTGGCTTTTTGTTACCACCGAGAAGGACATACCATGTGAGGGACATTAAACGTGGTTGACTCTGTCATAGCAGTTCACTGCATGAACTAAAACTATCGCTAGCGGATGTTTTAGCTAGCTGGAGAGGTCGATCGTCAGGGTCTTTTCCAGCCTAGCATCATCCGCCGTGCTTCCAAACCTCCCGTAGAGTTCATCTGCGAAGAGATGGGCCTTTTCCATCGATTTCAGAGCCAGACTCCAAAGGGAGAAATGGTTGAAAAATTAAAGTCGGCTTCGTATAATTGAATAGCACGGATTTTCTCTACTACGACAACATTACTTGAAGACCAACACCTCAGCTTTCCGGAGGGATCCCAGTGGATGAAGTAAGGATTAGCTGGTGGTCTATCACCTCTGTGACGAGGTAATTGTTGCAACTCACTTTATAGTGGTTGAAATGGATATCGGAGCAATAGGAGGAAGTGAATTCTTTTGCTTTAGACCAGAAGACGACTATCGCGTCTTGGTTGACACGAAGATCCAGATCCGACTTTGGGCCAATAATCTTACAAATCATGCCTATCTCGCGAAAGACTAGTTTGGTGGATTCGTCGAGGTCTGTCGGCGGAGAATAATCATCCCAGATGATGTCCCTTGCGACGTTGACATCCTTGAGAAGTCTAAGTCTTTGGCTAGCTGTAGATTTCATGATGGGTGCGTCATGTGCTAAGATGAATATACATCTAACCTCGTTTTGAATTGCCTCCTCAATAGCGTTCTTAGTATTGTGTGCCATGTCGACGCCATCTGTGACCGTTGTGACTAGAGGCACACTGCCTCCCGCGAAGGGCTTAGTGGTTCTTCAATTGCTCTTCACATGTCTCTAGTAGCCTCAGAATGACATTTTGCTTTAATTATATTAGCTATTGTCGAATCGCCTGAGTTTATGGCAGTTTATAGGCAGGACTGCAGATGTGATTTGCAAAGACTTTTCGCCAGGAGAGATAGTTGTCTCTATTTTTCTCTCTGCAATTGACAATGCCCTATAAACCTCCTGCGGGCAAACCTTAGTGAGTTCTCTCTATTCCTACCTCTCCCCGATTTCATCCGTAATAACTGTTGTAGCACATGAGACCTATTGTATCATAGTTTAACCTCCTGAAAGAAGGGTAAAGAGGGCGTAAAATTTTCCGACAGGTTCTTTCAGCATATGATCTGATCTCAGTGATCTGTTTGTGAATCGTCAAAAGCTTTCATCTCAACACCGAGTTCAAAGGGTTTAACTTAGCGACATGGTTCTCTAATAGCTGTAGGCGTTGGGAGATCAGATGAGTGCTGAGTTGGGGTTCAACATCTCTTAGATAGTTAGCTACTGATCTTTGGTTCGCTAGTACAAGTCTTCGATCGATCAATTTGCAGGTTTTATAGGTTGTCCAAGCAAGGAAGTCGACGAGACGTCGAAGACGAAAACTCTGTGATCACCGGGAGAATTCGAGAAGGGAAGGATTTTCAGATTGTTCACTTCAAGATAGCGACATTTAAAACAACCGTCAATAGGTAACGATCCATTGATGTGTGTGGCAGGAGGAAGATCGTCCCAGATTTGGTGAACCGCCCGCTCCAGATTGCAACAAAAAGACCCTGTGACGAGCGAATCATTGCAGTCCATCAGATGGATCAGTTCCTTTCCCTTTGCAAGCCACTCTTTGCAGGCCACTCTTTGCATTGTGAGGCCGATAGAAGTAAATGAACCATTACGATAGACTACAACCACACGAGAGACTTTCGCCGGGTTAATGAAAAACTTGCTGGACACCTTTCGGTCGAGCTTCCTGAAGTCCTCCTCCCAGCCACTGGTGTATTATTTGGCATCGCCTCTGGTTATTAACTCAACTCCCCCAGGTGTGTGAAAAGAGATCCACTTCAAAGGGTAGCTGTTGAAGGGATTAATCACTTTCACCTCTCCTTTTTAAAACGAACTGGAAAGGCGGTCTCTCCAAGAGAAATGTCAGTTGGAGTTAAGTTCTAGGAGGCCGGTATAGTTGATAGCTAGCCTATACATAAGATTACCTACTAACACTTATTTAATATTTTTAGTTTCAAAGGATAAGCAGCCCCCTAATTGACACATCATACACCGGAAAACACCCGACGGTTCCACATCTATAATACTATCCGAATGAGTCAGTATTCGACCGTCTTGGATTTTCCGCCTTTCTCCAAAACTTCTCATTCGGAGCGACTGTTGGAGTCTGCCTCGAACCCAGAGTTCCGTTCTTAGACCCGCGATGACTTCCACGAGGAGTGAGAGGGGACCGAATCTAATAGACTAAGATGTTCCTAAATAGCTGTCGTTGTGTTTCTAAACCTTTTCTAAATTGTGATGCCCTAGAGGCTCGTTGACCGAGAGCGCACCGATAACTCCGATACACAGTTCCTAGTAGCGGAGTATCTATTTGAAACCGGATCAATTTGGCTACTCATTGTTGGCTAAGCCTCCAGAGGAAGTCACATGGTCATTAGACTCAGAGGAACTCACGGAGGTCTTACTGGCTTCAGTCCAGTAGGATTCCAGAATCTCCATCGACTGACGAAGAAAAGACAACTTGGAGCTACAGGAGGTGCCTCCTTCGTCCAAAGTGCGAAAAATAACCTCGAAGGAAAGTAATGCTCATCTGGCAGTTTGCTTCGAGCCGCCTCTATGTTCTCCTCTAGGGACAGGATTTTCTCCATCATAAGAGTTATGTCACCTCTATGCTCCACGGCTAGGAAGTCGAGGAGAGACGAAAGGAAGGTGGGAATCCCAATCGAAGTTTTTGGCCTCTTTGGGGTGGGAACAACCGAGTCTTTGTCAACCGAGTCAACTTTCATATCAGTGCCATCTATCTGAACTAGAGTGGAGACAGATATATCGCCCTCTGAGTTCTTTAAAACTTCGGTAGTTGCCCTGGCACGTTTCTCTGATGGCGAAGGTAGGCCAGAGCACTTGCTGACCCCTGACTCATATCCATCTGACGTAAAATCATCAGAACGTTACAGAGAACTGGATCGTACGTAGCCAGATTGATCCTCAGAAATTTCACTGCAGTCACTATCTGAGGAGCAGTCCTTTTTCCTACCAACGCGCAGGGATGCTGCCTCCAGCGGCATCTAAGAAGACGTTTGTCTATCACTTTGTACAGTAGCTTTAAGTGATAATTTAATATGTTATTATTATCTGAGGAGCCCTTTCCAGCTTTGTTGCTGCTGGAAGTGAAAATCGATTCACCGAGAGAGCAAAGTGACCTGGACGAGACCTGAAGGCGAGATTTTCCAGCTCTCTTGGTGAGGCAAATTTTCTCAGAAATATAAACGTCCTCTTCGTTGGCCTTCTTCAACTTGGATAGACTGCAAGGAGATTTGTGGAGCGCCTGCACAGCACTAAAGGCAAAGACCTTACTGCTTCTCATGGCCATAAGCGAGGATTCACCTGACGTCGCGTAAGCAAACCATTTGCTGCTCCTCTTCGCACTCTGAATGAGCACAAGTTGTTTGTGGTCAAAGTTCGCACTGACCAGTTTCAACGCGTCCTCCTCGTGGCAGCCATGGCTCCATATCCAGAGATAAATGTTCGCCCGAGGGCAGGACATGAACTTGGAGTACTCAGTAAAGCCATCTCCACCTGTGGAAAAGTATTCCGAGAATCCTCCGGATTCAGATTCAGACAAACAGAGTAAAAAAGTGAGCTTGTTGACGCCCACTTTTCTGAAAATTGTCCTCACCGATAGGATCGTGGATTTTTTTCCTTTTGGGGTCCTTAGGATCCTTATAGAGCCGAATAGTCATCTCCAGGACAGAGGCCAGAAGTCCATCAATATGCACAGGCTCAGAGGAGAGCTGGTAGGCTTCATGGTGACCAACCAGTTCCATGTATATAGCCCTCTTCTAACGTCCCGACAGTAGGAGCAGAGACAGTTTGCACGAAATCGCCCCACCGAATCTTCTATAGCTCTCTCTTCTGTGCCTCCTGAAGAAGAAAGTTTTCTTTTCAAGTCTCCAAAGTCCGTCTGAAGGACGAAGGCTCTCTCATGGCGAATTCCTTTCCTAAAAGGCGTGGAGGGAGGAAAGTTCATATAGATGGCGAAGTTGAGTTCCCTTGAGGACTCAAACTTGTAGCCAGATCTCGCCACAAATTCTGATCACAAGCTTTCAGACATTTTCTAATGCTCTCTTCCAGGATATGGGGGCTGACTTTGTGTAACTCCAAGGAACAAGGTTGTCTGATCTGTGTGAAAAGGCTGGCAGAGTTTGATTTTAAGGCTGACATTACGCTCTGTGACGTCTACGTCAAACAGAGAGATCATGTCACGCAAGGAGTTCCTGGAGCCCAGAATGCAGGAGCCACGGATGAACTTGTAGTCTTGTGAGATGTCTCTGTAGGGGCTGGTGGTGTAGAAGTGGAAGTATTTTCCGTGGCTTACATGTGAGGTGAGGAACTCTGTGACCTTTCTGATAGAGAGCTACCGGGAGAAATCTTGCTGCGTTGTCACCCTCTTTTTCAGTCTGAAGGAATTTGAGGGCCTCCGACATGGGCATCTCAAATCTTCTTCGGATGTCCACCTCTTTGGTAATCTTTACCCTGGATTCCAGAATAACTTTTTTGAGGTCATTTTCCTTCACTGGGGAAACAGCAATAGGGTCGCCAAAAGAGATTTTCCATCCCGAGAGCTGGCAAAGTCTAACCCTAACTAATAATGAAAAGAACTCTGCTAAGCATTTGAAATTTGCCGTCGCAGAAAAAGCCAAGGGACAAAAATGTCAAGGGTGTTGAAGTGGCCGAAAAACATAAAGCGATTGTAGATGGATTGCGTACATCCATTGTCAATTTTATTGATGGGGTTAAAATAAAACTTTCAAAGAAGTGATGAATTAGCTGCTACTCACTTAATACTTTGGTAAAGCGAAAGTGATCTTCCACCCTTAAATCACTAGTACTAATCTGTGTACATAACCCAATACTAAGCCTACGCTTCTGCTAGGAGAGAATTCGACCATCAAGACATTAATCGGAAACCATCCCTTCTTCTACCTGACGATTCCTTTTAAACGATCCTCTCGCAAGAAGGTCTCCAGCTCTACCTTCACCATGGATAAAATCATGGATAAGAGTGGAAGAGGCAGACCAGAATGAAGGGTGTCCAGCCTGGCCGCTACAAATTTAGCCCCTACTGGTCTGATGACAGCTACCCCTTGTTCCCCCTTGACCAGAACCTTACCTTCGAACCTGTGGCTTATCCACCATCTGCTGCCCCCTCTCCACAACGAATGATTGGTCCCCCATGGCTCGGCTTAGCGGCGTCGACCCCCTAGTTGCTGGAACAATGGATGCTTCGAACGAGCAGATCTCAGTTCCTCTGGCTGACCTGGAGATCACTGTTAAAAGCGTTATCACCATGGACGACGGTTCTCCTCCATCGAAGACTCCACTCAGGACCCACTCACCTAGTGCCATATGTCAACAAGATCCCTGTTCAACTCTCTCGGAGAGTTGCAACTGCATTGTACCAGTTCCGGGACTTTTTCAGCTGAACCATGTAGGCCTGCCACCAACGGCAGATGAGATCGCTAGTGAGGAACTCGAAAAAGAGATGTATGTCTCAATTAGCCTACGAGAGTTTGGAGGGCAAAAAATGCACCTAAAATTTTGCCCCTCTCCTTAGATCCCTCTCTGATTAGATATTACTAGTTAACATTGCTCTAACAAGTGGCATTAGTTTTTGCATTATGTACAAAAGTTAACATATAAATTTCAGATATTTTGGGCTGACCATGGTCCCACAATATCTTCAAAATGTCGGATTCAACCTCTTTTGATAGGATGAGGCTCCAATTTCGGAGTAGAGATCTGATTTTTGCTATGTTTTTTGGTAGGATCTGACCAAACAACTCCCTGTCCAGAACGCCCCTTCTAGACATCATTATAACCTTATATGCTTATCTTTATTTTACATTACATTATTATCTTACTGGAAAAAGACACTTGTTTGTTGATAGGAACTTGTGAAATTTGTACCAATTTAATTTAAAATGTCATTGGATTACACGATCCAAAAATAGTGTAAGCGCATTACATTATTATACAGTGTCATAAGCAATGTAACACATTATGTTTCTCACTTTATTTCTCTTATTAGTATCATGCATGTAGATCATTAGATACTCTCATTCACAAATCACATATCTAGTCATCTACTATTCATCCCTAGAAATCTTCTTATTAGACTGAATTGCCTTGTCTCTCAGCAAGAGAAAGCAGCTGTCTGTGTATCAATGTACATATAGTACCCTCTACAATATCTCTCCTTCAAGAAAGGAAATACAAAGTCTATATGTACTCAAACTTAGTGTAGTATAATATATATGTATGGTTCTATATGTATTATTGTATATATATATATGGGCTCATAACCTGGGTTGACCAGATACATCTGGTCATTTGTCAGGATGTTTCTGGTTAGTCAGAAACATATGGTGCGCAACCAAATGCACCTGGCTGTCAGGTGTATCTGGTTGCAAACATATATTTTGGTTACCATATGCGTCAGAAACCTAGATGCAACCAGGTAGTGACTGGATACATCTGGTTAAACAACAATGACTGTTTGCAGACAACCACACAGTTTTTGAGGTATCCTGCATATGGTTAATGCATAGCAATGACTGTTTGTAAGTCACTAGCAATATGTATCTGGGCATCAATTGGCGATGCTCATCTAAAAATGGATGAAATTGAAAAACACATGAGACATGCATGTGCAACAACATACAGCAGACAGGCAATAATAGTAATTATTATATAACATTTTTTTAATTTTTGGGCTCATGACCTTAGTTAACCAGATTTATATGGTCAATCAACCAGGTGTATCTGGTCAGTCAGATACAAATGGGATTTTATCAGATGCATCCAGCCCCCAGCAGTATACTGATACTAACATATATTTGGGAGTAACAGTGCAAGTTATGAGCCCAAAAATCAAAAACATCTGTTCTTGTAATAATTGCTAGAACGGTCTGTCTGCCAATTGTTATACATGTATTTCATGTACTATATTGCTGTATTTCACTTGTCTACTGATGAGAGTCACTAATTGATGATGATATGGATACATCAAATGGTTACTGTGATGGTATTTAAGTTGTTGCACAAACAGTACATTGTAATTAACCACACCCTTTGAATATAGCCTCATTCCCTTCACTTCAGTCATCAAAAAATAAATTGAAGAATATTTCTACTTAAGGAAATTCTTTTGAATTTCTACACACATGAATGTTTCTGTTTCTGTTCTGTAACATTAGATTTTCTTAGCAATGATTATTTTCCCTTTATTCCTGCTTGTGCTCATAGAGCTTCCTTGATTTATGGGATTGTGTGGAAAAACGAACATGGATTCTTTTCAATGTTAGCATATTTCAAGAAAGAAAGAAAGAAAGAACAGAAAAAATGTTTTCTTCTAATAGAAACACAATAAGTATATGACATCATTCTTAACAGTTATATGATTGTTTCTAAAAGTCAGCTTAGAAAGTGAGTAGAGCTTGTGAAAAGGATTCATCATTCTCAATGTTTATAACTTACATGACTGTATTTTGCACAGTGAACAATGGTCAACATAAAATATGTATGTATGTTTCTCAAACATACTTGAAGTCCCCCTTGTTTACAGGTAGATAGTTTCACAGATTATGGTACGTTGATGAGCACTGAGTTAGGCACAAAGGTACTTATAGACATCTTAGACTCTACGACTGAAATCAAGAGCGTTTTCTTTCGCTCTCATGAGATTGAGAGGTGATGGTGGAGCAGAGGCTTCAGGAGGCAGCACTGGGCTCACATCTGTATTGATGGAAGTTCTTATAGTATCCTCAGCATAGTCTGCCTGGACACAAACAGCAACAGGAATGGCACTTCTATCTTTCTCACTTAGTGAAGACTTACTCGAACGCTTCCCCACTGTTTTGACAATCAAAACAGACATTGCGCACAATATGATTACTGCTACCACAATGGCAATGATCAGACCAGAGCTACTTTTCTCTACATTTGGACTTGATTGGACAGTAGAAGGGCATGATTCAGATGGGACAGTTTCGCCACTTTCACAGCAGGCACGTCTTTCATATTCTTTCCCTATCACTATGCCATTGAATTTTTTTTGTTAGTGTCATCTATTTATTCAAAGTTGATTAAGACAAAATACTCATTACGACCTACTCTCTGTATCATGCCATAAGTTACCTGGTAGATCACTTTCAAAGGGGCATTTCTCTGGAACAATACCTGCATAACTTGTTCTGTTGCATGATCCACAGATAGTATCATTGCTTCCACCAAGAAATCTTAAAGCTTCAAGCTGACAATTACTCAACTCAACATTTGGACAGTACGCAGTTGATCGCGCCACAAATCTTTGTAGCATGGTCGATGAGTTTGCTGTTTCTCCAAGAATGTTCTCGATTGCAGACATGTAACAATCCACGGCAACAACACCCAAAAATAAGGGCGGTGTAACATTTCGATCATAAACAGGTGCAGAGACCGTTGTTCCCATTACACCTCGTGTGTAAAACTTATATGGCTCTACCCAGGCAACAAAGTCTTCGTTTCCTCCTTCACCAAGACCCAAAGCGAATAGCTTATAGTAAGAGGCCATCGCTGATTCAAGATCACCATATGAATCATAAACAGGAGCCCAAATTCCACCCGTACTACATGCGATAGTCTTGGTAACGTTATGATCTGCATCTTGACCTAGGCTGAATGTGAATATAGTTGTTTTCCTATTGAAATTTGATGCAATCTGTTGTGTCCGCGTGTTGACAAGATCGATGACCTCACTTGCTAATGGCCCTTCGGAAATTTGACCGTCTGTCATAAAAAGGACGGCAATATTGCATCCGCTAGTGGCTTCATTTTTAATTGTACTATCGAGAGCATCGAACGCATTCTCAAAGGCATTATAAAAGTTGGTTCCATTGAGTGGTTGTAGCTGTCTAATGGCTTCAATCAATTGATTTTTGTTCTCGATTGTCGCGCGGATGAGACTGCTATGTCCGCCAATGTTGGCAGCGTCTGATGAGAAAGCTATGACTGCAAATCTATCCGCAACTGTGAGTGTTTCCACGATAGTTATAGCAGCTTCCTTTGCAATATCCATACGCCCGTAGTCGATCATACTTCCAGAGACATCCAAGACAAGAACCACATCCTTGGGACCGCTAGAGCCAGCTACAAACCAGGGTCGGCGGCGAGGATCATAACTTCCACATACCTTTTGATGCAAGGCAGGAATCTGACGGAAGAGTCCGTTATCAGAGCCAAAGTATGTCCAGCTGGGTTCGACATTGTATTGGGCCCAATACTCTTCGTCTGATGCGTACTTGTCTACCATGTATGGTTCTGCTAAACGAGTGTAGCAGGCGGTTTCTATAATATCTGGATCGCTTGGATTATCCAGCGGCTCCTGTGCAAGAAACGCAGGAATTGACACCTTGGAAACCGATTTGTCCCAAAGTCCTAGGGAAAAAATACATAGTGAAATACAGATACGATGAATAGCTGTCTTAGTGATGAATGTCATACTGACCATTGCAACTGATACCATCTCCACAAGCAGATAAGACAAACTCTTCTGCTTTGAGACACTTCTGGTTTGGAAAGGTCGAAGAACAGTCATTGAAGCTACCTTTGTAGCATTCCATGAGAGTTTTGGTGTCGCAACGAGCGCTGTAGACACGCTCGAGTTCATCACGAAAGGATCGAACATCCGACTCCATTTTTTGTAGAATCGATTCTACTTCACTTTCCTTGTCTATGTTGGCCGAATAAGTCAGCATCATCGATGCAATGGACAAGAACGCTGGTCTGAATAGGTTCTCCTTCATGATGATAATGAAGGTGTGACAATGTGCACCAGATTTTTTATAAATCTAGCGTTCTGCCTCAAGCTGCACGACTCAAGAATCACAACACATGTTTGATATCTCCCTTTTGTTCCACCCAGTATTCAAGTTAAGGGAAATGCATTGTATACTAAACTCTCTAGAGGTATTATGCATTTCTATACTATTATACAATAAAAAATAGTACTACTAGTACCATAATATTATATATATACATACTGCTGTCATGTTTGTTGTTCTTATAGGTATCTCATTCACCTAAGAATATGTTAGGTATTTGCCATACCTAACAAACCACTATGCCTATGTAATTGCATGCTTAACCTCCATTAGAGATTGGAGTTGATCTGCACAAGAAT
>JALLAW010000320.1:0-14452 GCA_036939535.1 Cyclotella kingstonii | reverse complement strand
TCCCGTACGCTCGCAAAAGGGCCGCGAGAGCCCCAATGTTCAATGTGCGGCCTTATGCGAGAGATTACTGTACTCGAACCATAATCGAACCATAGTAGTACCTATTGGTATCTCTAGTATTGGGGTCAGGTTCCTCCCCGATGACTTCCGACGGTAGCACATGTCCATCTAGCGCACACGGAAACTTGGACGATCCGGGCAAGGTGCGCCGCTGGCTTCAAAGCAATCATCCCAAGCAGTTCGCCTTGCTTGACAGCTTCGAGATAGAACTTCGCATAGGCCGAGGTGTCGCAGGAAGCAGCACTTCTTCTCGCTATCAGTATGGCCGTGACAGACGACTCGTCACCACTCGCACCGTGGAGTTGCTACGTGCAATCATCGGACCCACACGTTGGAAGACTGCCGCACATCTTTTGACGTTGCTTAGAGGCCTCGGGAACGAGTTGCATGCCGCTGGAGGATATCGCGAGCCGGCTATAGAGAACGTGGTTCGACGAATCATGTATGCTGTGAGAGATGAGGCAGATCGTATTGTTCTGCCTCTCTCGAGTGCTGATGGTGACATGGAGAAGATTGATGAGTTGAAGGAGCAAGTCTCGTCGAAATCAAGAGAGATATCCTTGGCTTCCATCTTGTGGGCGCATCCTCAGCATATCACCATGAAACAGACTCGGACATCATCAGCGGAGTATAGTGATCGACTGCGTTCCGATTCGATGGGGTCAGAGGCAGGCTTGATTGCAACCTCTTCCAAAGATGGTTGTGATGCTAGTTTGATGTATCCACCACACTTTTACAACCGTCGGGACGACTTACGACAGAGTGTCATGGAGGCTATACAAGAAATGATGAGTGAGTTGGAAGACATGCAGAAAAATATTAATGAACAGGCTACGCAGCATATTCATGCAGGCGAGATTATTTTGACTTATGCCTTGTCCAAAACTGTGGAGTCGGTGAGTTGTGTCTCATCGCCTTATCTTCTCAGTGTGCTGTCATTTTATTGTCTGTCATCTCTCGTTGGATCTTGTAACCATGAAACAATAGTTTCTCAAAGCCGCAGCAGCAAAGAAACGCAACTTTCAAGTAATAGTTTGTGAAGGTGCTCCTCACTTTGGAGGACATGCCATGGCAAAGTCACTTGCTGAGGCAGGAATTGATACCACTGTTATTCATGACGCTGCGACTTTTGCCATCATGGCAAGAGTTAACAAAGTGTTACTGCCAGCACATGCTGTCCTTGTGAGTGATAGTCTACGTAACATTTATTTTACCAAATGGCTCATGTCTGATTCTGCTATCTTTACATGAACATACTTGTTCTGTATCTAATTTTTGTGGTATTCACACCACTTATTTGATCCTAATAGGCTAATGGTGGGCTTATTGCACCAAGTGGCTCCAATATCGTCGCACTAGCAGCGAAGGAAAATTCTGTACCTGTGGTAACTGTAGCGGGTATGTTCAAACTTTGCCCCATGTACCCTCACGAAGGACAAGATACACTGAATGATCTCATCAGTTTTTCCGCTGTTGTAGACTATAGCTTAATGAGAGACCCTGTCTTGTCGAGCGTAGAATTTGTCAATCCAGTCCATGATTATATACCCCCACAGTTAATAGATTTATATGTGACCAACATCGGTGGGTTTCAACCTAGTTATATTTATCGATTGCTTGCAGAATACTATCACGCTGATGATTGGGAAGCTTTTGAGTGAGGATTATAATATAACCTATTGAATAGATATTTCTACAGTATTCAACTGCTATATCAACATTTTCATTTGTACAAAAATATTATACCTATACCCAAAAGCATCCTCATGTCATTTCAGTTACTTCATTATTGCTCACTTGTGGGCCAATGATAAACATGCTTATTCTTCGCAATCACTAAGGAGAGTCATTTGTTCGACGGTGGAGCATATTCAACAGAGCCCTGGCACGAAAGAAAGAAACTCGACGAGGATGAGACACTTCATCATGAATTGACTCATTCTCCGAATCATCATTGTCATGAATGCGCAACACAAAAGCATCTCGTGCAGTTACATGATCTCCCCAATTATGCTCATCAGAGGCAGCGTCAGATCCGCTGCCATCGGAATTTACACTTGAATCATCTTCTTCACCCATGTTCTCATCATGGGCTCCAACTGTGTCATCCATGACTTCGTTCAGTGTACTGTCTGTTTCTTCTTCCATTCTCAGCCGCTCCAATCTTCTCCTACGGGTTTGGCTCCACTTCATCTCATCAAAGTTATCATTTACCCAATCCCAGCGACACATATTCAAAATGTAGTAAATACATTCATCAGGAAGTTTTACCAATGGACTTTCCTCACGGCGTTGGCACAGAAGGAGGCATCTCGCCGCACAGCGAAAGTTGTTACCAAATGAAAGGTTTTCAGTAGGATTCCAGAGCTTATAGACAGCACCATACTTGATCTGTCCCACAAACTCGCGATTATCTCTCCATGCAGAACCCCTATTAGTAAGAAAGAGCATTAATCAATTGTAGTTAACTAACAACTGAGAACAGTCAATATTGCACATCTATGAAGAATAACAAGAAACACATACCAACCCCAAATGGGAATAGATCCAAACACTTTCTCAGACACATGGGCTCTCCCTGGTAAGATAGTGATAAAACTATCATCATGAGTCTTCTGCTTTTCTTTGTTATCATAGACGATCGCCTCGTCTCCCCTCCTGCTCGAGTGAATGTAGATACCTTTGATTTGACCTGGTTCGAGCACAATAGGATTTGAAGAGAAGTCGAGTTCTTGGTAACTCACGAAGGACGGCTTATGAGTTTTCTCATACACTTTTCTCCAGTGTCTTTTGGCCATGGGAATTTCACCACCAGAACTCTCATCTTTGGTCACCCTAAACATCAACAAATCACAAGAAAAAGTAAAGAAACTGTTATTGAAGTACACTTGATTGCAGGGATAGTCAGTGCTTACCAGACAGTTAGAGGGCCTAGCGCACCTCTCACGGCAACACTATTGATGACTACGTGATCGACAGGGAGAATGTTCTTACATTTAACAGGGAACATGATGCCACTAGATATTTTGGTAAGAAATCATGAAGATTTCGTTTGTCTAGTGACGAGGAGATTGAGGTCGAAAATGGAAAGTATTTCTGCAGAGTCTCACCAGAATGTATGATCTTCACGATCTGCGATTGGAGCAATAGGACCGATAAACATGGAATGCATCAATACTCGACCTAGTCAGACGAGAGCTATCATAAAAACAGGAATACTCACCAGTGGTTTCGGCTTGTATGCGGTCATGGATGACATAGTTTGCTTTAGTGGCACGGTTGAGTGCAGCCATTGTTATGAATATCACATAAATAAACTCTAGTCAGATATCACGTGAATGTGACTTCGATTGTTGTGCGAGAAAGGATGTTTTGGATGGCCTTTTCCTTACAGTAGCTGTCTCTAGGTAGACACTGATCAAGTCGTCAGCAACATTCTTCTGTTTTTATGTCCTGGATTTAATTTTTCTTGTATCCCAGCTTCAGGAATTTTAGCCATTGGAGCCAGATTACATTGTAGGAGACATTTTGCCCAAGTACCTAGAAAAAAATCTTAAATTTCTACTTTGCATGTTGGCAACAGGGTGACACAGAGAGAACAAAGTAAAATTGCACTATACTAGAATTTTACTTTAGAAGTCTTTTTTCAGGTGACACTGTCAGCAATGTCATGAAGAAATTAAAAATTTCTGTTCATTGAGTGATCACATTTTGAGAGATTCTCTAACATAATCACATCATGTCTGAAAACATTCCACCCCAAGATCTAAAGGAATATTTTACCATGGAAGATTTCTTTGAAGAACCACCCATCAAAGTCCCAACCATCAATGTGCCAATAATGGATGTGCCAACAAAAGGTCACCTGGAGACCCCTCAAGGTATCTTTGATTATCTTGACAAAGATATCCTGTTGAGACATCTGAGAGAATTGGCCATTGATCAGACAATCAATGGCAAACTCTTCTACTAGACCTACTTCAACCTTCTGGGCTACCAACTTGAGTGAGAGCTCTCATCTTGATCTTGTGGAAAAGGAAATGAAGAATGAGGCCTCCAATGAAACTTGTTGTTAAAGCCTCACCACTTATAATGTTTAGGTGAAACATTACACCTTAGAGTCAATCCTATCACTGCAGTGCTATGGTCTGAAGCTCTTTGTAGGTTGGTTTTGTTGATCATATGATGCATTGGCATCAATGTTCAACAATCTATCCAACAAGTACCAGAATGCTTGTGTCGTTCCAGATACTCTGGATAACATGGGTATGTATATTCAAGCCGCTGTTGACATGGGGTCAGTGTCCATGAAATGTGGGATTATTAATCCTACCCAAGTAGGAAATCCTCTCCATGATGGGATGTGGATCAGGAAAAAGTGAAAAGAAGTCAAAACTACTTTGACTGTCTGCTGTCTTCACTAGATCAGGAAACCAAGATGGCAAACACATCTATGACAAATGGTTCAAGTTCCTGGACAAATCTGGCATGGGTGCATCTTTGATGCATATTATACAATATGTATTTTTACATATTAATATTTCAATATGATAGGTTAGGCCCTGCCAACTGAGCACCAGATAGGCATTGGTGCAATGAATTTTGAAGACTCCAATTAGTCAAAAGCTTCTGTATTTGGAGCAGAAGCGGAGGGAACAAGCTGATTCCAGGAAGCGTCAGCGTACTGCGTGCGAAGCGAAAGTCATCACCTGTCAACCTTGCAGATGATGACTACTCTGGTATGCCGCCACCAGTCGAAACTGTTAATGCCATGTCACTTTTGACAACTACTTTAGGTGAGAAACAATCTGAGTTCAATAAAATTGAAGAACGAAGGTTAAAAGTGCAGGAGGAAGAGTAGCAGACAAAGGCAGACTTGGAAGTGATTAATTGTGCACTTTCACATGGCAACGAGGAAGTTGGGATCGAACGTCTTTTCGAAGAAGTTAGATGACTTTAAGAAAATGATCTCAAGGTTGTGGTTATGGATACCGGTCAGAAGTTTGTGTACCTTCTGAGTCTAAGTCCAGTGAGTGAAACTGTGCTCAACATAGTCCAATTACATCCTGTGGAGACTGATATGGGCCAAGCAGTGTGACTCAAGTGTGTAGTGTTGGCGTGGTATATCCTCGGTCTAGCAAAGGCTGTTCATGTCAGTGTTGAGGTCGCTTTTTTCATTCCAGAAGCTTTGGTGGGCCAAGTAGTGCACTCTGAGCATCTGGTAGAGGGCTTGGCCATTCCCTGCACGCATCCCGCGCAAATTCGCCACCTTCTGATGAATGTTCTGGAAAGTTGCCGCTACTGATATGGCTATATGGAGGTTCATAGGAGAAAACTCAGTCTTATTGACATGAGCCATTTTGAGGTCATGCTGAAGCTTCAGCGATCTAATGCCTGCCTGAGAAAAATTGCCTGAAAGCAGGTCCGGGGACATTCTGGCCATGATCTTGAAGTAGTAAACGGCCTGATAGAGGAATTGTTCTGTACTCAAGAGCAGGTTTAATCCCAGTCCCCCCTTGATTAAGGGGTCAGTCATTTTCTTGATGAGGTCTGTTATGTTGTCCTTTGTCCATCTCCATGAATTCAAGGATGTCTTTGATCCCAACTTTGGTGATGATGTGGATGGCTTCTGATCCAGTGATCATAGTGGAGTAAGTCAGGAATTGAAAGAAGATGCCTTGATCAAAGTCGTCCGACAATTGTTCCTCCTGTTCCTCCAAGTTTACAAGGAACCGACCCACAGCGTCCTTGCCCTGAAAGTTGATGATCAGGTTGTACTCAGTCAACTGGGCTCATTCCTTTTTGCCTCCAGCTCCCCCTCATCACTTGATGAGTTGAAAAGCATGTCAGCTAAGGTTGTAGTCATGACCTGTGTATCAACAGGGTTGGTCGTTTTTGTCTGCATATCAGTAGGGGCAGGAGGTGTATCCATCGAATCCAATGAGTTTTTTTAAGCTTGGTGATGGGATTCCACCAATGGGCAAGATGTCCTGGTGGCAGGCTTCACACTGGTCAGCAGAAGCAGTCAAGGGTCGCACTGTCTGTTTCATGCAGGCAATCGTTTGGATCTAGTTAGCTGAGTAAACTAATCTAGAAAATTGAAAAGTGGGGTGGACTATGGTCAGCAGTCTGGGTCAAGATCTTTATTTTAATTTGTGTGGCTATCTATGACTGCTAAGGGTGACATGCAGAATAGATGACTGACATCGATGTTCTATTTGCCATACTTACCTATTCGTGTCTAACCCAAGGTCAGTCACGTCGCTCATACATACATCAACATGCATGCCTCACCATTTGCAATGTGGCCTGTGGCACAGGGAGAGTATCATGTGATACTTACCCTGCTCTTGCACTTATTTTCACATAGGACAGATGTGTGGCACAGTTGTGTGTCTCATTTTTGTGAGAGAGAATCGTACTTTATGTAGGATAGTACCATACTGTAGGTCCTATCATTGTAAAGGTATCAAACGCATTGTATACCAAATACCATTGCTATGTGACGGATTCGCTTCATTCTTTCAACTTCATACTTTGATAGTGTGCATCATGAACAGCTCTTTCTCGAAACAGATTTATTGAAAGGATATCGTAGTATAAATACATTTAAACCAATTGTAAATAGATGTCGAAGGAGGCAACCAACTATTTCATCGAAATTGAAAAGCCTAAAGAATATATAGTTTTACCGGATCTAGTTGATTGCTATGTTTTGGTAAATGTCGATAGAAAGTCATGCGGTCCACTCTCGTGTGAGCTCAACGCTCTGTTGCCCCTCCGCCGTCCTAACCCAACAGGAAAAGCATCCAACGTGCGAGATTGTGACGTTATCTTCCAAAATGAAGTGCGGGAATTTCCCGCTTTAGATCACTTGAAAAGAATCAGAAGACGACCTGCTACCGATGATGAAATAGATCTAAGGGGAGGCAATCATCAAAACGAGCCGATCACAACTGAAACCATTCCGAGGGAGATTCCGATCACTGAAAACAAGGGCATGAATCATAATGATTTCAATCACCATGAAACATCAACTGACAGAGTGTTAAGGAGTCAACTGGAACCCAAACGGAAAAGGAAGAAACAAAATCTCAAAGAGCACTGTACACCTTGGTCTCTCGACATACTAGTCGGTTCGGTCGAAGCTGTAGAATGTTTGCTCCGGAATTCTTCTAAATCAAACAAAAATCAGTATGAATCCTCCACCACCTTATTCACGCTCAAATCCGTTCTTGAAAAATACAACCTATCGCATAAAAGCACTCAATTCAAACGACTTTCTCTTCCTGGTAGACCAGCACACACCAAGGAAGAGCTCAACATATGGAATGCGAATCTTTGGCCAACGTTATTCTTTGAAAAGCAGACTGCTCAGTTTAAGGAGGAGCAGTTGGCGTTGACTCGTAGTGAAATTCAACAAATGATTAAAGGAATGAATGAGGCTGTTCAGGATGCTTATCTTGGACGTCAACTGTGGAAAGATCGTTATTCATTGTCATGTAGTGAAAACACATGCACTGACTATTCTTATCTTCTCGCAATATCTGGTGCAGTCGTGATGAATCCTGAGAACGATTTGATTGTTTCTCGTGCATCACAGGAGCGTGAATTGCAAGAAGAGTGTGATGTGAATATGAATAAGATGGAAGGCTCAAATGTGATGCCGCAAGGACTTGTAAATCCATTACGCACTTCCGCAATACTGGCCATTCAGGGAGTAAGTCGATTAGAACGTCAAAGTGCATTGGGACATGGCATGGAGTCAGAAGTATTTCAAACAGGACAGGTGAGAGTGTTTCTCAGATTGGTTAGACGTTGCCACTTGTTTTCTCTCACAGATATCTTGCTTATTTGCCAGTACCTTTGCACTGGGTGAGTCCACATAGTTTCATTTATTTGAATCAACATAAAAAGTAGAAAGTAAGTTAACACAAATCCCTTGTATCTTAATTACGGAAACATCCTGCAAAGATATGATGTTTATATTACCAAAGAACCTAACATATATGAAGCAATGGCACTTGTTCATTCTCGTGTTCGACGTGTGATTTTCGGTGTACCAGATAGGGAGCTTGGAGGATTGGGCGGTGCCGCAGATTCGGTAAAAGGAGTGAAAGTAGGTGTACATTCTCTGCCTGGTACTAATCATCACTACCGTGCTTTTCGGGTAGGTGTGAATGATTCAAGTGATCAGATTTTTGAAGTACTAAAAGAAGCTATAACGAAGCTGCACCCCGAGTAGTACTCTGCATTGTATCAAGAAATTAGAATCATTCACAGTTGATCTCATGCTTTGCTATATAGTACTCCTACAATATAAGTTAATTTAATTAATTGCCGTATTATCACGTCTCATCCATTCCCGATAAATCTCCACCCAACTCCTCTAACAATTCTAAAGCTTTTTCCACATCCTTAGCAACCCTCTCAGCCTCTGATGATCTGTGCTCCAAAACTTCATCTTCTAAATACTTCAAGCGTTTGCCAATAAACATAATAGCTTCTTCAAGTGTAAACTCAACATTGAAACCAAGACCCACATTGACGTAGACAGTACGTGGGTTGGGAATGATAGCCTTACAGAAGATTGTTTCACAAGAAATATCTATGATGGTTTCAACGGGAGTTGGGTTATTATTGCTCCCAGATGCATTCATATTAACATTATTCTCTAAATATTGCAGTTTGTTTCGCAAGAGAGAGTATTCCGCTACCTCGGCTTCAACTGCATCTCGTGCATCTACAGCCGATTGAAGTCGTGGTTGCAGAGTCTGTGAGATGAACTTCCCGTATTCCTTTAATTTTTCATGAATTTCATAAGTAGTGTTACTATTGTAATCCATAATAGGTTTTCTCTAGAGAATTATGATATCGAGTGACTCTCTCTGAATGGATCAGCACAATGAATGTGCTCAAAGACAACGTTGTAGGCGCAGTAAGTATGATAAGAAGGAATTTCCCGATAATCAGGTCGGGATTGTAGAAATAATTTCATGAATTTCAAATCACTCGCCTAACAGCAACAACTGCACTGAAACATGTCAGCTCAACTAAAACCTCTCAGTGACATCCTCGACAATGTCCTCGATCGTATTGCCGTTATTGAGGCTAAGTTAGGAATTACCACATCCTCTCCAATATCAGATACCACAGCCAAGGCAATGGTAATTGACAAAGGGGCTGAAGACGAGCTCCATCCCCGCCTCGTTGCCTACGATGAACATGTTCAACGTGCTCTTATCCCCTTTGTAGACTCCTGTACTTCCTTGGGTACTGAAATGCAATCTCTTGGCAGTAACATCAGTGAGATATGGAACAGCATGCGTTATATTGTGGAGCTTGGAACAACATACAAACGACCCTTAGGAGATGTTGCTGGAGCCCTACAGCCCCACCTGAAGTGTTGTCAAGAGGCCATAGAGAAAGTTCGATCTGCAAGAATCGATCGAAAGTTTGATTGGCATGTTAAAGTCATAATGGAAATGCTCACTTGTGTGAGTTGGGTCGTTCTCACTCCTCCTCCCAGTCCTTCTAGTTTCGTCAAAGATAGCATTGGTGCAAGTGATTTCTGGGCCAATAAGATTCGTAAGGAATACAAGACAAATGAATCAGAGGGTCATGTGCACATCAAATTCTGCGAGACAATTAAGGCACTAATTGTTGATTTAGCAACGTATTTGAAAGAATTTCATTTGAGTGGACTAGCGTGGAATCCGAATGGGAGAGACTTCTCAGAGGCCGAGGTTGGAAAAATCTCAAGTGGTGAAAGGTCAAAGTCTAATCCACCACCTATACCAGAGAAGTCAACACAAAAAGAGGTTACAGCTGGAATATTTGACGAATTAAAAATGAAAAAAACCAGTGATGGTTCTTCTGCTGCCACTGGTCTCAGAAAAGTCACAAAAGATCAACAAACTTGGCGTAAGGAGTACAAGAAGCCAGATGAACAAATTCCTCAGAAGCAAAATTCTGTCCTGACTACTTCCACAGTAGCTGCTATCAAAAGTGAAGGGAGAAACTTGGGCACAGCTAAATGCGAATATCAGGAAAGAGGTTGCAAGTGGAATATTGAGAATCAGACAAAAAATTCTTGTGCAGGAAGTGTTTGTAAGGTTGATGTAACAGATCCTAAACAACAGGTAAGGCACTTTTAGAAATAAACCTGCATACAGCATTTGTTTCAATGCATGATTTACTCAAAAAAATCTTATCAAAATGCATAAATTTAGGTCTACATATATAACTGTCAAGATATTTTAGTTCAAATAACTGGCAAGCTTAAATCTGTTACACTTGATAGTTGCACCAAATGTGGTGTAGTATTTGATACTGCCATTTCAGCTTGTGAAGTTGTCAACTGCAAATCAGTTCAAGTGCAGGCAACAAATTTGTGTCCCAGCTTTAGCATTGATAAGACAGATGGATGTATTGTGCACTTAACACATGAAGCTGTTGGTCTATGTTCATTCATCACATCAAAAAGTAGTGAAATGAATGGTAAGTTATGTCTGTTTTGAGTCTTTTATACTTTCATAAATCCACTATCTCATTTTTGTTTAATAGTGAGCTGGCCGGATGACAAGGGAGAGATTCATGAGGCACCTATCCCAGAACAGTTTCAGCATAAAATCACAAATGGGACTCTAATAAGTCAAGTCTCAGATCTTTACCATTAATAGTATTCTTAGTTTTTGTTTAAGAAGATATAAATTCAGACCAAGTATGACCTCTGATTATGATTGATACAATCACAATGCAATATAAGTACAATTTAGTTTCATCAATTTCTTTTTCTGCTTTTTGTTGATTTTACTTTTATGAACCACAGCTGCAAACACATGACCTTTTCTGCAGTAAAGAATGACCGCTATATTCAATAATGTTTGTCATTTCTTACGGACACATGAACTCCACATGTGTATACACTGACAGAAAATAATGAAATGTAGAAGTCATGACTCAGACGCACAACATTGAAGGTTACTATATCCCTATCTATTCTGTTTTGATTTTGCAAAGGTGATTGCCTTATGCACTTTTGTGCAAAATAAAGGTTGTAAGCACTGGAGAAATTAATTTTATTTTAACTGTAGTGGACATGATATTTTCTCTTCCACAACTTTGCAGTGCTGACAATAATGTCAAAATGTAGATTCTTTATGTGATAGTTTCATTCTAAAACCCCTGATTTTCGCAAGAAAAGTGTGATTGAAAATGGATTGTTCTTTTAATTCCTAAACCATTCATACTAGATTAATATGTAGGTGTACATAAATTCGAGGCCACAACTTGTTGAAAAAATCTTCTCAACAATGGCAGCCAACAATCAGCCATTCCTCTGTGATGGCATCGATTCTGGACATTGTAAACAGAGAGGAGCAGTACCACCACAATTTTCCACCAATCTCAGCATGGATTTTTTCTCCACCAAACAATACAGTTCCGAACAATCACAAACATTGTCTCAACAGTATCCAATGTATCCAATTGTCTCTCATCTTAATCAATAAAGTTGCATACCCCAGACTTCAACAGACAACACAATGACATCAACTCTGTCATGTTTGGTGATGATGAACATGGTTGAGAGATGGAAGCCAATGCCATCATGGCTATTGTTGATGGATCAAGGAAAGATTTGAAGGATGCTGAATGATCTGACATACCAATGTTAGAAATGACAACGCACTGATACGAGCTGAGTTGATGGGATTGGCCATTGTCAAAACATTCCTTGGTATGGTAAAGGACCCAGTAATGAATCATGATGTAGTAGCAACAGTTGCAGCAGTCAGTCCAGTTGAAGAAGATGAGTAAGAAAAAAATCAATATCTTTGGCTAGCACAGTACATGATCTCCAAAATATGAGGAGAGAGTTAAAGATGTCACTTAGTGGTATCAAAAAAAGCTGTTTGACTGCATAAGATCCTGCGGAAATGATGCCATTGTCTTGGATGATGATAAAAATTCATTCATTTACTGAAGACAAAGTAATCAACTAATGAAAATGAATATTGGGCTGTTCTTGCTCAAAAGGACATACCAGATAATACTTACATTGATACTTCAACTGGGGCTAAGAGAGGTTCTTTGGATCCACAAATCTAGATGCAATGCAGGCGCAACGCGACATAACTTCCCCACTGAAGAAACAGCCAGACTACTTTGCAAAATATTTTTTTACAAAGATACAATGAAAGAGGTGAACAATGATGGTCATCCTTCTGATAATGCATATAATCATTTTCGAACATTAAAAGGAGCAAGACCAATTGACTTCTTTCACTTGTTCAGTACAAAAATAAAACTTTGAATAAATATTGTTTTTACTTAGATGCGCATGACTAACTTTTATTAGAGTCTTACCTAAGTTCATAGAGACTAAAATGGTTGCATATACCAATGCAAGAGCACACTCTGATGGTACAGGAGGGGGTGGCATTTTGTAAAGCGATTTGGTGCCCTTTACTTTTGTTGAAATGTATCAATTGATTGATGAGTGGAATTAGAATTATGTACTATCTTGCTATTATTCAATAATGATACATTCTAAGTATTCATAGGTCTACTCTAAAACCGGACATGGAGTTGCGGTTTAAGAATAGTCACAAGGTTATTCTGTTTGCAAAAGGTTACATATTCAATTCAATGAATATGAGACTGCCATAAGGAGGTATGGTCCATTTGTGTTGCTATGACTGGTGGGACAGTTGAGCAGTAACACGTGGCAATGACACATTAAGGAAGGTATCTCGACTTTTGAGGTCTTTCATTACTCAATGTCAATCAATAAGGGTCACTGGAAGTTATGTTCTGTTGATGAACAACTAATAGGGTTCAAATGACGGAGCCAACTGAAACAATGCATTTCTTCAAAAAAAGAGGGCGATGGATTTCAATGCAATGATCTCTGTGATATTGGGTACACCTTCGCATTTCTCTTTTGCAATGGTTCCTAACCTTTAACTAGTCATGAATTTGCAGAGTGAAATCCCCCTCCAGTTGCAGAGACAGTCCTGTGGCTAGTATAACAATTCCCAAACAATGGGACAAGGCTTTGTATGGACTTCCTGTTCTCCTCCTGTAAACTGCAGCCCTTTTATCACACCAATGCATTAGTTCATGGAGTGGTTTGGACTTCTAGTCGATGTGAAGCATACTGAAGAGTAGAAGCAGAACAGAGCAGATTTTTTAATGGAAACAACAAAAGCGACAGTATTGAAAAATTCAAGAAATACTCTAAATCTCTTGGAAGTTTCTGTTTATGACACAAATCCATTTCATATGATGTCAAGGGTCAATGAAAGTGTAAAATGGATAGTGAAGCAAAAAAGGTATGGTTTCAAGGCGAGTCTGCTAATAAAGTGATGAATCATTTACGCTTGAATTCAATTGATGATTACAGTCAATTCATGAATAAGCCTGACGTTGCTGACCAGTTAAAAAACGCTTACAGACCAGATCATTTGTTATCAAATAGGATGAGGAGAGACTTTGTCACGCAGATTGAAACATCATAAGTTTATTGCAGAACTCATTCATGATCTGATGATAGATGCTGTAATGCTTACTTTATATTGCTCTGATGATTTTCTGTAAGTATCAAACAATTCACTTCCTTGGCTTATGATGTTTTATGTTGATGACAAATTTACGAGATGTGGTGGACAATGATGACAATGATCATGACAGTGCTAATTTTGATTGTGAGTCAGAAATAATAAGTACTTTTAAACATAATAAGGCATATGCTATAAAAAAACTCTAGAGACAATAGCTCCCCACATCACTTTAATCAATAATTTTATGCCACACTTTCAACTACAGATCGATGTCGATGCTGTTGTTATTTATTACAAATGTAAGATAAAATGAAGAGGAAAAACATGCTAACTTGAAACAAAAAAGAGAAACGTGTCCAGGTGCTTGCGCTGTAATGTCAATTCACATTATGTTTGATAACTTGACTTCCATGATAATACCCCTCATGTTGAGAAAAAAAAGACTTTCTCAAGTTAAATAAATGAGGTCTTCTGTGAAAAAATGTCCTCGTTTCAACTGATTTTTGCAGTGCATGTGTGAAACTTTAGTGATAAATTACTAGAGTAACATTGTAAGACATGTTAATCATATTTTTCATAATGGTGAAGATGTTAAGATCTATTGTGTTATCTAGAAGAAATGGTTAATGTGTATTTTTCAAACTGATGGAAACAAATCATAATATGGTACTCTATGCAGGTTCAATGATCGCTTTCTCTTTTCAAAATAGTGAATATGTATATGTTGGGCCCCGTATAAGAAACGATCCAGTATACATACTGGCACGTCCACTATAGGTTGGCAGTATTCATGCTGACAGAATTATCCATTGGATGGAAGGACTCTC
>JALLAW010000319.1:0-14456 GCA_036939535.1 Cyclotella kingstonii | reverse complement strand
AGAAGAGGATTTCCGAAGTAAAGAAGTCAGGACCCATCCGAGAATTGAGGAAGGAGTGGAAAGAACCCTAACGATTACTCCAATCCCTAAAGAGTATAGAAAACGATCTGAGAGGACTGCCACGGACAACGAATCTACGGGCGTTAGGTCTAGGAAGAGGCAAAAGACGACTTCGCCACCTACAAATGAAGTAGTCCTTCGGTGCAAGAACAGTTCTACTTCTTCACTGGAAGAATAAAATATGATTGCATCAGAGACGACGAACACTTCTGCGACAACGGCCACGGACTCCTCCGCCATCCAAGTTACAGTAGCAGCAAACACAGCTCCTTCAGATGATGGAGCCCTGAAAGAAGTGTTGGTCAATACCACCACAATAAGAGTCATCGCTACTGAGGAACCACAGGTAGAATTACCTCCACCGGATACAGGCAATTTGGGAAAAGATATCGTACAGGACACAGAATTAGATGCAACAGTAGTTAGCGCAGTAATGGATGTATTAAGGGCAGAAGTCATGTCCTCTACTGGAAAGAAGGAGGTGACTGTCAAAATTACTATGCCAACGATTACTGCCAGTACGGACCTGTCGCGGGAAAGTTCTCAGATAAGCTCTTTGGAAGATGACGAGGGCAGCGTGAGGGGGTCGGATGATATCGTAAATAATCCTGAGATTATAGAGGTGGGTATTCAAGTAGCAGGCTCTAAATCACCCCCCTCGACATAGGACAACAAGGAGAATAATAGTTCTTCTGTAGGTGCAATTGAGCACACGAGGACTGTCCAGACGGAACATACGGTGGAAAACAAAGCCATGGTGATGTCACCTGTACATCAGGAAGAAGAGGAAAGACCAACAAAGGTAGTTCCACTCACTGATACACAACAATATACTTCTGTCTACAGACCGAAAATCTTAAGGGGTCAGTATCCCAGATCTATTGTCTATTTCAACTGCATCTATTTCAATAAAAAACCGGAGAAGCAACACCTAGCCATACAGGATGAATTTCCTAACCTCTTTGCTCTTTACGATGAGGTTGCCGACTTATCTTACTGCAGCAGTAATAGCTGGGAATCAGATGACTGGCAACGTCTTCATCGTGCTAAAACAGTCGATGAAACGCGGTGAATGCAGTTTATTGAAAAAGAACTGTATTTGGCCAATCATGAGGACCTTGATGTCATCCAAGCTAGAGTCGCATAGAAGAAACAGGACAAGAGTAAAAAAATATTGGGACAGTGTCAGAAAGAAGACCTAGGGAAGCTGTCTGGGGATGTATAGGATTTTGTGTACATATGTGTTTTATGTTTTGATTTATACTTCATATGATGTGTTTCACAGATTTCCGTTGCGTCTGTTTCCAGCATATGTTAAATAGTACTGCCTCTAGCGTGTACTCCCGCCCCTGGCGGGGATGCTGCCTGTTATCCACGCGGCATCTAAAAAGACTCTGTCTGCCAAAATGTTTAGTTTTATAGCGGTAGTGTATTAAGTTAGTAAATAAATTAACATGATCAGTGTGTGCTCATTTTTTCATTATTTAATCATTGAAGAATGCTCTATTTTGAAAAAATAACTCTTCCATCTTAAATAATTAAGCTCTATGACTGCAATGCATTGTCTCATTTGAATTAGCGTGTTCTGTTACCAAAAAAATCTTCTTACAAATGCTTTGTATCACATCTCAACTGGCAAAATAAAACTTAGGACAATGTCTCTAGCACTTCAAAAATCCCATGCAAAAACTTCATTCATGGAACCTTAGTTCTCGTATGAAAATAAATTGAACCCACAGTTCAAATCACAGCACATAAACGTTGACATTTCTTATGATTTACTCGACTACTCACGATTATAACAGTCGGCATTTTTGCTGTGACACTTACACCTGCAGTAAACATTGTTCATAAGGCATTCGCATCTGATAGTGTTACGTGGGCCTTGACTACACGATACCACAATATGTCCTTTTCCAACTGGAGTTGCCACTGCCCTAGCCGCTCCTCTCTTACTTTTTTTTGGCATTTTGTGCCACTCCAAGTGACCTGCTCTTACAAATAATAAACCTCTATTATTACCCATTCCTGTGACAATTGACTCATTATGTTTGGCATATGTAGATGCCAATACACCATTTTTACCAGAATTCTCGCATCTCCAATATCCAAATTTTAAGAGCTACTCCAGTGAATCATTCCCATCTACCTTCATTGGATCCACTTCATGCAGACAGACATTCACAACATCACCTTTTATTCACCGCAAAGTTTCCCAACACGTGATTTCAGATTAGTTATAATCTTTTCATGGTATAAAATGCTTCCTGGTCTAAACGCTTTTTGATTGGACTTTTCATCAAATCATTTGTATCGGTTTCTTATGAATTGTACTTATCCAACGTAATATGAATCTCCTCTGTGGTTGCTCACCAGTGTCATAAACCCAATTCCATTATAGGCTTAGTTTCGTCATGTGCATTGTCGTGCAATTTGGATATCAAATCAATTGCAATCTCATCTATCAACTCCCACATGTCCTTTATAACCTTCTTTATGATGATCTTTATGATGAAGCGCTCCCAATTGATTCAGTTTTGAAAATCAGATGTGTTCTAGTTATGCGTAACCATATGTTCCTGTCTGATTAATGCATTGAAAAGGTCAGGCATTTGTAATGGCGCTAATACCAATGCATACTCTTTACTTAAGACTATTCAGTGACTGGTATGTTTCTCTTGGCCATTACATGATGACAAAAAGAAGATAACTTGAGGTATTTTGAAATGAAATTAAATAAATATGAAAATCTCACATGCCATACCACTATTTACTTCAATTTTATAGATTTCTTTATTCAGTGGGCTCATAATCTGGGTTAAACAAAACATAATGGGCTTCATCTGATGCAACTGGCTCCCGGGTGTATCCTGTTACCAACATAGATACTGTCAGCGAGAATCTCCCCTTGTGCAGAGCGACACAATTTTTCATGATTTTCTATATTGTCATTTTTCTTGATCCCCATATGAGTTTAATGCTCAATAAATATGTTGGTAACCATATGCGCCAGAAACCTAGATGCAACCAGGTAGTGACTGGATTCATCTGATAAGACAAAGCTGACTGTTTGCGGACAACCACACTTTTTTCAGGCGTCATGCATACGGTTAATGCACAACAAACACTGTTTGTAAGTCACTAGCTATATGGATCTAGGCATCAATTGGTGATGCCAGTCTACATACGAGTAAAATCGAAAAAGACGCGAACAATACATGTGTGACGTACAGTGGACGGACAATAATAGCGATTATTATATAAACACTTTTTTGATTTTCAGGCTCATAAATGGGTAAACCAGATACATACGGTCAATTGACCAGATGTATCTGGTCAGTCAGATTCAAATGGGGTATTATAAGATGCATATGGCCCCCAGATGTATATTGTTACTAACATGTATGTTATTCCCCGTTTGAATTCGAAACCCAGTCATAACTGGGAAGTGATCAGTTACAACTGTTACACAAAAATGACTGTTTGCAGACAACCAAGAATTTTCAGGGGGTTTTATATATGGGTAGTGTCAATTCACGTCCCATACGTAAGACGTCATCTATATGTACTTGGTATCAATTGGCGGTTCCCATCTACAAATGGGTATAATGGAATAACACCAAAAAAGTATGTGTGATGAGCGAAGGACAGACAACATTGGGGAATTTTTATCTTGGGCTCAAAACTTACCCCTTCCAGTTACAAATGGGTTGTTAACCATTTATACCTAGTTAATTTGACGCAAATGGGAATTGACTATGTATAACTGGCGCCCAGTTATAAATTGTCGATAACATATATAACATGTGATTATCAGGGTAAATATGAATTCCGTTCAGCTCCAGTTGCATTTCAACTTCGTCTCCATTTCGGAATCGATGCGGCTCTATGGGAGTCGTGTAGAAAATGCAACTGGAGTTGCATATTCAGTTGCACTTTTGTCACATACCCCTAGTATCAATATTTAGCAGTACCCATATGAGTTCAAAAAATCAGTCACGAGCCTGGGAGTGATTTTCATACAAGAATATCAAAAGCATTGTGTGATCACTTGTGATGCATCAAATTAGTGTCATTTGTGATAGAGCGTATCATACTAACACCAGTAATATTGGTAAATATAGTAAAATTTATGCTTGGGCTCATAACCTTCTCTTTGCGAACGCATATTTTCATATCATGTACCCATATTAATATAAGATCTGACAATGTATATATGGCCACCCTATGTATTAATATGGATAATAAAATTCATGTGAAGAATGCATTTATGAAATATGTCAATGTCAATTACCAGATGGATCTGGTCATCTGTTTGGTTCTCAATTAGAGATAACCAGATGAATCTGATCATTTGTTGAAATCGACCAGTTGCATCTGATTATTTTCATCAGATAATTTAGTCTATCCCTAGATGCATCTGGACAGCGTGATGCAAACAGTTTCTGCAGTGCATCAACCAAATGTTTCACACCATGCAAGCTGTGTATTTGGGCGACAAGGTTGATTTTTCACTAACTAGAAGCATCAGGTCACTACCAGATGCATCTGGATGCCTGACGCACACTGTTGCTAACATTTATATTGTAGCTAATACTGTGTATAAGTACTTCTCAAACAGGTATCATCACTCAGATAATATTCTATTTTGAATTCACGCTACAATAGTCTATCACATAATAAATAAGAGTTTTTCTGATTCCAGATTTTTAAATTTATGTTAGAGCTTAGGTAGCCCACATGTCATTGAATAGCTATACTAAGGGCTTTCTATCAGAAGCGGGTCTTATGTTCCCGAAGGTTATCCAGAGAAGCCATGCAATTCTTCCCATGATTTTTTAGATGAGATTAGTAAGAATTGCAAAACTCTATCTCAGATCTTAATTTTTTCGATTGGGAAAATGAACGTGTCAGTTTAGCATTAAGGTGTCTACTGTCATTGCCATTTGAAGTTGGGGCTTAAGGTCTTTTTAGGATGGCAGAATTTCAGCTCCTTGGATGATTAATCAGTTGAATCTGCAGTAGGTTATTAAATTGCTATAATATTGGTGTCTCTGTGGGCTGCATCAGTGGATAAATATATGTAGTTGTATGGGGTGCTAAGATGACTGGAAAGATGGTTGTGCAATTGGTGTTTCAGGCAGTTTGATGGTTGACTTCTTTAAAAGTTTGATTTTTGTACAGAGTAGGTTTACTATTCCGCGAGAGTCTTTCTCACTGATTTGATATATTGGATTAGTTAGGGTTTCATGGACAAATGTGAAATGACTGCACTGTTAGCTTTTTAAACAAACAAAATCTCAAGTCCATCTTGATAAGAATTTGGAATTTTCAGTGGCTTTACAGGCTGAAAAGTTGGCTTTTCTCTTGAGATTTTGATATGAGTGGAGATGTTTCTTTTAGACCTCAGATGTTGCACCACATTAAGGAAGAAAAGGCTGAAGAAGTTAAACCTTCTCTTCACTAGCGTCAAAAAGAAAGAGTTTTTAATCTTTATTCATTTTATCTTATCCAGTGTCATGACATCAACTTTTCTAGTTAGTCTTAGTTTTTCATGTAATTTGTCACTATAATTAGCTTAAATGTTCTGTTTCAAGTTTGAGCTCTACTCCTTATCATCATTGAAGACCATTCAGTTATCTAATTGGCTTTGAAGGAAAAAAGAGAAGTCAAAATTTACTTCCACTGAGGAGTCAAAGTCTATCATTCAGAGAAAAGCTTATACTTTGTACTGTGTTGATTGACCTCTCCAATCTTAATACCAATACTGCTATATCCTCCTCAAACCACTATTCTCTACTTTTACACCTCCTACCCAGTATTGGGATTTTTTTCCAACTCCTCAGCTGATAGTGCTAGAAACACCATGACATAATACTTGTTGGATGAGGACATATTTTCACCAACTGTGGATTTTGGACCCAATTATGCTTACACTTCTCTCATTATGTCTGAATCCACATGATTAATTGGTAAATGATGGACTTTTTTCCAGAGTTCATTCTAATGCATCTCATTTGCATGTAATATTGATACATCAAGAAATATATGAGTAGATTACTTCTGAAAACTGTTGCTAACAAGTTTTGTAGTATAAATATGAAAGAAAACATGTTCAACTGATATGACATAAAACTATTATGTATAAAGAACATGTATATCCTTAATGACATGTCAGCATTATACCTGGAAAGATTATTTTCCCTATTAGTCTTTTTCTCTTGAAGATTATTTCTACACATTATTAAAACAAAATAAGCAGGGGTCATCTTGAGTCTTTCCAAAAATAACTTTCTTTCTCTTGAAGGTTTTTGTTTTATTAACTCTACGCTTTTTGCTTCTTATCAATTTATCTATTGTTATTGACTGAGGTAGTCAAAAGGACTTGGTAAAGTTATAATTTAAGACTGAAGGCATATCTTGACTTCAGACACCTTTAGCTTTAGCAATGATTTTCATCATTATCATGAAGGCTTTTCATTGTCTTCTACCTTGATATGTAACAGCTTGCTCAGCAGCGAGGACGTGACTCAAGTCACGAGAAGGGACACGAATTAATGGAAGCTGAAACTTTGAACCCAACTCCTCTTTGTAGGTTGAATAGTTAAGTAATAGTTCCTCCCATGTGATGGTTTGTACACCAGCAGTTAAGTTCTCATTGGACATGGAGGTACGTTTGAAATGACTGTTCCGCCTGCACTCACTCATCAGGAAAGCTATACGTTTGTGAAGACTGCCATCTTGGGCACCCAATGATAATATTGCCGTGTAGAAAATAGAATCTACAGTCAACTTGCGCTTTCCCAGGGAGTCCAAAATGAAAAGCAGAAATTTAAATGTTCCTTCTGCTACCTGCGTGCGTCTGCTGATAATCAACGTAGACAACCTTGTTGCTGATTTAGTTTGGAGATTTAAGCCGTCAAGAATTGATTCAAAGGTTGCTTTGGAAGGGATGTATCCAGCACTCAAGAGTCCAGACTGTGTATAGAGGAAAAATTGAAGGGAAAATCAACATTTCAGTCATGCTTATCGCAATGAATTCAAACCTTTCGTTACTCACGAACGCATCCCTTGCTACATTCAGCTCTTGAGACTCCAACGCTTTCTTTATCAAATGATTATATGCAGACATTACTTGTTTCCCTGTAAGATTCTTCTGGGCATTTCGTTCATCATGAATAATTCGGAGGGCAGAGTCAAACTTTCTCGCATTACATAATGCCTTTAGCCCCATAGAAATTGCATAACCATCTGGATTTTTAATCTTATAGAATATGTCTACGGCAGCATCATATTTCTCACCAGAAATACAGGCTCCTATAAGTGCTGTCAACGTCTTTTTGTTTGGTTTTACTCCAGCGCTATTCATCCGAGTCACAAGCTCCAAAGCTCTCTCGTGATCACCAAGAGCAGCTGCTGCAGTGATGGCAGTAGTGTAGATTTGTACGTTTTCAGTTAGTGCAGTAGTGCTTCTATCGATGAAGGCACTTTCGAACAGAGTGAGGCAAGGACCAGGTTTATTTGCTTTCAGAAGCCCTTTCATGAGTAACCCATAAGTCATTGAGTCAGGTTTCACTCGTGTGTTTTCCATGTCGTTCACAAGATCTTTCGCTTCAAATAGTCGATTAGAATTGCACAGGGCTTCGATGATCCTATTATAACTTACAATATCTGGATGAATTCCGACCCACTTCATGTCATCGAAGATATCAAGCGCACCCTGAATATTTCCACTATTAATAGATGCTTTAATTAGGGTTGTGTATGTTACTCTATCCGGAGAAAGTCCTGTCTTTTTCAACTTAGTAAATATGTCGAATGCATCCTGATATTTACCAACACTGGCAAAAATATCAATCATGGTGTTGTATGTGATCAGGTTCTTAGCTGGCTTGCCGAAGGGTGAATTATTGAGAGACGGGTCAGGCATGCTGTCGAATATTTCAAGTGCAGCTTGAATCCCTTCAATCGTTCCACATTTCGCTGCAGCTGCTAAGGCAATATTGTAGCATCTTGTATCAGGTAGCATGTTTAAAGGATCTCCTTTCCCTGACCATGAGAGTGCCTTTCGACCATTAATTGAAAAATCATCCCTTCCTTCCATCGCGGCAAGGACTAACACTGCAGATTCATGATCTCCACGGATGGCATGTGCACTAAGGAGGGTAGATATCGTGATTACGTTGAGAGCATTAATGTCAGTGAAAAGCTTGCCGCCATGTCTTTGTTTTGCTTTTCTCTCAGATCCATCTCCTGCCAACCCAAAAACCTCTTCGAATAACTCAATAGACTTCTCAGCATTGTCACATGTGTTGTACGCCTTCAGTAGAAGGGAGAGTGTCGGACCATCCAATGTTGCAGATGCTTCAATAACTGCCTCAAGAACTCGATCTGCTACTTTTGACGGTAAAGCACGTTCTTTCGTTACATCTTTGCGGGAAATATATGTTTTAAGTAAGTCACGGGAACGTGATAGAAGCATTTTTTGGCTTGCTTTACTCATTACGTTTCGTTCTTGTGTCTGACTTTGCGAAGAGATAGCACTGGCAGGAATAAGTTGATTAGCAATACGAAATCCATCAACAGCATCAGAAAGGATATCTCTGGGGAGAGTTATTGACACTGAACCGTTATTAGAATAATTTATTTTCTTGTCATTCGCTTCTTCCAAGTGTTTCACGCGTTCAAAGCCAACTCTGACCAGCTGACCAGGTAAACGACACGTCACTGCAGATGTTAGACCATCTACATTGTAAACTTCCCACATCTTTCCCCCTATTGATGACTCAACCGAAACCACACGATCACCTACACGTAAGTTATCCTTGACTTGACTGCTTGCCTTATTGGATATTCCAGTGACAGTTACGTAACCATCATCAGTGTCTTCAGTCATTATGTGATGTATAAGAGAATCAAAGGTCCATAAACGTGTCAAGAAATGCTGAAATGATATCGTACTTTATAAGTCGTCTTCTCTTACCTTCAACATTGATCCCAATTGGACGAGATAGGCTTAAGGTAAACGATATGATATCATCTAAACACTCAGTTTCATCCTTCAGTTTAGGCCGACTGAATTCAAATTCCATGGAGGAAGAAATGGCTTTCCGCGAGGATATTGCAGATCGTACTCCGTCCAACGTGCTCTTGGGCCAAAGCTTCTGTTGTGTGGCAGTTAATTCAAACGAAAAAAGTGCAATTTAGAGGCAAACTTTTCATTCAAGAAGTATGGGACATTATTTATCTACCTTGCCAACTGTAGCCGAAGTGGCAGTTAAGACATCACCTGCTCTTACACCAGCCTCCCAAGCGAAACCTCCCAATGTTACACTGGATACAAGAACACCATCAAATGTATCCTTGATCAACTCTAGTTCACTGTTCTGCAACAACTCGACAGATCCTACAGCTGAACCTCCATCATTACTGTCTTCGTCATTTATCAAACGACGGCCTTGCAATTCATCAACAAACGAAATAAACCGCAATGTATCAACATCCAACGCTAATTCTGACAGTTTTCTTCCACTGTAGACCTGACGCAACGACATTCCAATTGTATTTTGCACAGCATATTCCTGTCCTCTTGCAACAAGAGCAGCTAATCCTTGCTCAATTTTACTCGACTCATCTTTTCCATAATTGAGAGATGGTACCGCAGTAACAAGGGGCAATGTAACGAGATACTTTGGTTTCCGCAGTTCCTGCTGTTTGACGCGTGCAACACGACGTTGTTCCTTCTTTGCGAGTATGGATGCCATCTCCTCTTCGTTGTCTTTTTGAATCATGTTGTCAATCAGTTGCATTCCTTGCTGCTGCTCTCCCGTTGCTGACGACGACATGGAGGAATGACGGTCATCGTATGGAATAGCGCTAAAGCGGCAACTATCAGACCCGGTTTTCAGTAGGTTTCTGTCACTATATGGTCCAATTGGCTGGTTTGAGTGGAATGCACACCTTACAGAGTGAGTTGCAGTCACGGAGAGGACACTTAAGGATTGGAGTAGTGTTAGTGTTACTCTGGCATATTGAAACATGACTTGACTACCTATATGGAAGTTTTCTTAGCAGAGGCTGTCGAACAAGAGTGACGCTATACTTGTTGCCAGTTGTGCCTCCTATCAGTCTTTCTTACGGTTAAATGGTTCTCTGACAGCTGAGAAGAGAAACAAGCTGCCAGCGCCACATCGCTCTCACAGAATCAGAATGAGAGGGTGGTGTGTCGTGGGACGATGACTCACTTGCTGAATGGTATGGTACTGTACGTACCTACGTACTATACCTCGAGCACACCTTGAAGGGGATGTACCATAGGGGATGCAGGTATGGTAGGAGTGCCATAGATACCTAAATGTACCACCTGTCTCGTCTGTCATGTGTATCATTCTCTTGTTAACTACTTCTCCAACATGATTCTACTCTTTTTTGAACAAATTTCACAGCTTCTCCATGATAAATTCTACAGCTTCTTCCAAAAAGCTCCTTTGCCTCTCCAACATAGTATCTAACACCTAACCTATCAACTCCACTAAAAAAATTCACTCTCCCCAGCTTATCATCCAACAAATGTTCCACAGTCATCCAAATGAAACAACACAACAATCATTTTTTCCTAATCACGCAACAAGAACAATCCTTTATTGTTGCCCTCTAATACATTGCACAACTCTGGAAGCAAGAAAAAAGTACAAGGTAATGTTTGGAAGTGTTGATGGAATTTTGGGAAAGGAATGGAGCTCTGATGTCTGTCATTATGCCTTATAACAGCACACAACATTCCTCTCCAATATCTGTGACTGTACAAGTACCAATCTTACGCTAGTGCTGCTGTATCTTCAAATTAATGACAACTTTGTATAGTATCACAGAAACTAACTAGACAAAGTGATAGACAGAGTCTTTTAAATTGCTGCATATGCAGCAACCCCACCCTTGGCCAGTGTTGAGAAAAAGTTCAGCAAACTTATTAATTAACCTTCAGCTTTTGCCTGAAAAAAGTATAAAACACAGCACAAGAAACAAAATAACAAATTTAACAAATTAAATGGCAAATCCAAAAGTTGAGGTGGAGGGAGCCCAAGATCCAACACTCCAGTCCTTAAGTTCAATTCATTTGAAATTGCAGTTCAGGGAAGTCTCATCCTTGGATGATTTGACTTCTGATTTTTCTTTATCACACACTGAGGTATCAAGAGCCATATTTGACAGTTTTTGCCATTTCTCCACCAGCTCTGTATTCCCAGGCTTGATGCAGAGAAATAAATTTGCCTACCTCTCTTTGAGCAATTTCTGTAGGAGCAGGGTTTAGGGTGGACAGGGCAGTCATGGACTCTTGACAATGTTTCTTTCCATTCCGGAAAATCATCAATCGAGCATCCCACCTATGCGAATAGACAAAAGGAGTCCATCTCAGTAGTGTTTGCTGCACCAGCATGAAAACATCATCCAGAGAGGACTTCAAATTCCCCAAGGCAAATTAGTGTCTCTACTTTCTCCAAGTCTGGATTGTCCAGGTGAAATAGGTAAGTTAGGCAAAAGGAATCCACAGTGACCAGAAGAGAATAGGTCTATCTCATATTGGCCTGTCTATGTGAGTCTTAAAGTTGGAAGGTGCGCCGTCATATTGACTTTTTGCTCCTTTCAAAGAAACTAGGGCACCAACCTTAATACAACAGAGGTTTGGGTACTGAAAGTGGAAGGCAAAGATGATCGCAGCCAGGCCAGTATGAATTTCTTGTTGAAAACTAAAAATGCCAGTGAGAAGAATTGTGGTTGCCATGCCTGGGCACGTGTCCTCTGCCAACAAGATTGCACCAAAGTGATGGGGGTAGATCTGTAAATTGTCCTTACAGGTCTTGGAGGAATGATTATGGTAACATACTTTGTGTGTCCATGAATTCATTATCTTGCTGAAAATCAATGTCTAAGATCTCTCTAATGTGACAGCAGTGCGAGTTTTCTGGGAGAGAAAATACTAGGTCTCCATTCCAAAGAAAGATTGCTCTTGTGCATAGACCAAGGGACTAGATAAGCCAAATGAGTGACTGCATTGAATTGCTGTAAAGAGAATTTGAGAAAATTCAATATCTGAGCCCAAGGTCTCCTGTTGGATTTTAGATACTTCATCAGATGTAAGAGGACGGAGGAGGCAAAAGTTTGAATCATCATCTAGAAAGAATATATTGTGGCGTGAGAGATTTTTGACAGTACATATCTCAGATGGTCGAGTGTGAGAGAGAACATGGATGTTGAGCTGTAGAAATGTCTGCAGAGCAGAAGATGATGTTGTTTGGAGCGCGTTCTGATAGGTCAAGATATACTTATAAAACTGTAAGACTTGAAGGTTAGAACCTTGGCAAGAATTAACTGCGACATTACGCCGCAACCGCTCTTTATATCCCTTACACGCATATAAAGATCAAGCGATGAGAATCATCCTTGATGAAATCATGAGGATATCATTCTCACTGGAAGGCACAACGGTATTCTTTGAAACCTATTTCCCAACTGATAAGGAATTCGAAGTTTTCAATCGCGTTTTCTTAACAAATGACCGTGAATAGGTATAGCAGGAAGTGAAATAATTAACCCGATATGAACTGGATAACGAACGTCATGATGTTGACCGGTTCATATTCAAGATTCGCTTCAATTCGTGCAACAAGATATGTCATCACTACAAAATGAATTATCTAACTTTCACTTTCACTCCATCACAGGAAATATGAAGCAACAATTGGTAGAACTGCGAAACAATGACTAGATTAATTTAGTATGAACTCGGTGATTACTAAATTTATGTGACTACTATTTGGATATTAAAGCTGAAAACCCCTTAACTGTTTTCACCTTTTAAATCTTCTTACCTAGTATGCTAGTCAGCATCTGTTTTAAGATTAGGCCAGACCTACAAGTCCGACACAGCCTTTTAGCTTGCGTAGGTATGTTTCCCTTCTGTTGATCTAATTGTCTCTCTCACCAGGGATTTAATGTATAATACTACTACTACTTACTGTTTTTGAGTTTGTACTCTGTGTGATTGTATGATTTTTACGTCGCTCTTGTAGTTTTTTACTTTGGTTGTGAAGGTCCTCCTCATATTCCAGTGATGTGCTGGAGAGTGATACTTCGAAAATTAATCCGCCAGATCTTTTTTACCCGGCTGCCAGTAAAAACAGATCTGTTGCTGCCTCACTCCCCTATCCCTCAACCAATGAAAACGCAAATCCATTGATATTCTTCTTTTTGGTTGGGCTTTGTTGTTGACAATGCCCTCTGCCGTTGAATTGTCAGTTTGCAGTGGTGTTGGAGGCTTAATATGGCCCATCTCTGTGAGTATTTAACTCAAATAAAGTGCTTCCTTAGCATTAATGAACATACCCCCTATCTTCGCTTCTGCCGCGGGCGATATTACTGATTTTATTATCTGAGCGATGTTCAAAATTGGGCCATTGTTTGGGGGAGAAGGTGAGTTTTCTGATACGAAAATTTGTGTTCCTGCCCTGCTTCGAGCTTTTTTCAGTTTAGTAACCTACGGCACTATGCACTGCTGGCATCATTCCACTTGCACAGTAAGTTATTATTGCCTCCTCTTGACTTGCACAGTACCAAAGTAACTGTTGAGTTTGTGCTAAAGTGTCTATCGTGGGAGCTGCCTGCTACATTGCAATTGCGCTTAATGCTACTAATATTGTTGGATCCACAGCCCTTGCATAATAGAGTAACATTCCGGTAACTACTTGAATGTGTTTTTCTCTTCATTGTTTAACAGTTTACCTTCTTTTTCGTAGTGAAGAAAGTGTTCTTTCACCCCATAAATTGGCATTGTGTGTGAATATGGGGAATGTTGTTCCTTGCCATGCATGTTAAGGTTGAATCTCATTAATGCCTTGTTGATATAATCTGGCATTGCATTGTGAACATTTCTATTTTGGTAGTCCAAATCAATGGTAAGTCTCACATATTTACTTCCAGTCCAATCAACTGTCAAGCAGTGATTTTCTTTCAAAATTGTTAACAAGTGCTGCGCATCTTTTTATTTCACAAACTTTATCTCAAAATCTTTTACCACTAGAGTGAAGTTGATTGGCTTGCTAGTATGCTTCCAGTATCCTAGGATGAGCTTACTTTGGAAATATCCATGACATGCAAATATTTCTTCTAATAATTCTTGAGCTAGAATTCCGCCTTGGGGCAGACCATACATTCCTTTTTGCATTTCTGAATAGACATAACCCGGCGCATCTGCCAACTCATCCAATTAATACTCCTGATTGACTTCATTTGATATGTCAATGAGTTTTATCTGAACATATTCGAACCTTGCCAATGGTGTATTCAGGTAAAAGTTTTTAATATCAGCTATTATACATCTTGCGTTTTTTTTTGAAATA
>JALLAW010000318.1:0-14479 GCA_036939535.1 Cyclotella kingstonii | reverse complement strand
GTCTTTGTCTCCACAGATGTCTATCTATAATTTGAGCCTCAAAGATATCATAATGTGAACTTTCAAGCCTCAAATGCGCTGCGTGCCTCATTGCTAAAGCTCGCAGTCGCATTTCATCATTGCGTGCACAAACAAACAAGAACACACGAAATACACACAAGCATCAATTAAACAAGACCAGTGAAACCTGCAGACTGGTATCTCCTATACCTAGAAGAACAGCCACAATCTCTGGGCATTCAACAACAAAAGATGGATATGCAAGTGGTTTAATCTATGTTGATCATTCAAGTGGATGGGTTTGTCACGGATCACAGCGCACACTTACCGTAAGTGTCACAATCCAAAGCACACTTGTACTAGAAAAAAACAGCTACTGTTTGAATAAAAAAATTCACATTGGCAATGCTGTCTTTACTTCAAAAGAATTCAGAACTCACTGTAACTCTCTAGATCAATCACTAGAATTAAGCAGAATAGAAGAGCATCATCAAAAAGGTATTACAGAGAGGGAAAAAGTTCTTTTTTGCTAAATGGCAAGAGCCAACATGTTATTCTGCTCCCTTCACTGGCCACAACGTTCACTCATTGACCTCTGGCCTTATGCAATATCCTACACATTTTGGATCTACAACAAAATCCCAAAAAGTGGACATGGTCTCTGGTCAAGCATACCATCTGATGAAAAAGATCAACAGCGCTGCCACGATTTTGGCTGTCCAGTATACGTCCTTAATCCAACCTTGAAGGACAGATGCAAAGTTCCAAAATGTGATAACAGAGCAAAACAAGGAATCTTTCTTCATTTGGAGAGTCTATTGGTTGGTAATCTGGACGATGTAGGACTGTTTTTGGGGTGACTTCTGATGTACTTCTTTCATTTGGAGACCTACTTGTTGGTGGCTGCTGTGGCAGTGGATGCAGTTGTGTCAAGTAGAGGTCTTTGTGAATCCAAATTTGATCAGAATGGCAAATTTGGCAGAACTTTTATGGTGCCAGAATTTGATTTTTTTCATTTAAAATTTAAACCACTGTATGTGAGTACCATTCTGTACCAATGAAAACAAAAAAGGCAAAATGGTGTTTTGTATGGAAGAATTCACTGTCTTCCACTCAATTACAACTAACACTGAAAACATAGTTAGAAACAGGAGTTTTGTATTATAACTGTTTAGATTAAGACTCTTAATTGATGTCAAAATACATGTTCAAGTTGGCTGAATGGTGCCAAAACAATGGTACAGAATGGTTTTTAACTGGTACTACCATGAATGCATGTTTGGTTTGCCTACACACAACTGAAACTGATGAAAAACTTTGATTTCAAAAAAGTCCATTACAAAAAACTCGGAGTAGTATGTATCTAAGATCTCTCTCTTTCTCTCACTCTCTTTCTCTCTAAAGGTTTGAACAGTGGTTGGTGATTTTGGTCAGATGTCCGGGCCCAAAGAAGACTCAATTTTACACTCTTGCCTGTTCATTCATCATTTCCACCACATCCGAGGTCGATCGGTATTGCGCGACGATCTGTTCTTTGGCGCCAATAGGGTGAAACTAAGGTACATCAATTAACGAGTAACGACAGTGTAAATTATGGCTAATCGAATGAAAGGATTCGCACTGTGAGTAGTGATATCATATAGTGTTTTAGGTTAGTGAGGTGTGACTCTCCACCATGATCGAATGAGTTGATCGTTCATCCACCAAGTTTTCATGCATTGGAGTTGGTGGCATGAATAATGTAAAGTGTGGATGTGGTACTAAATAAGAGAAACAAATTTCTCAAAATGTATATATTTATGAAAGCTCGAATGCTACAAATATTTTGTTAGATGAATAGATTTCAGACACTCAGCAATTCTTAAAGAGCATCCTTGTACTTGTACATGTATCGTTTATTGTATCTTGAATGAAAAACTCTCATCGTCACGTTTCGAATGACACTTACCAACAATAACATTGAAATAATGGGATTCAGCCTGTTACAAGAGCAAAATCGAGAAGTTGCCAAAAAATTAGGAGCTGCCACTATCCTTATGTTCACTCTCCCGATACTATCATTCTATATAGGCTATTACTTCCTATTCGATAGCAAAGAAGACCCGCTCATGTGGTCGGGTGGCTTGGCTGTATTCTTCGCGAATGTAGTAATTGCTGGGTATGTTGTCTCAGCATTTTCAGAGGAGGATGCTTCAGAAGCGGGGCAAAGTAGAACAGGAGATAATGATGCAGTTGTACCCCGCGTCGGTGCGTTCAAACAACGAACAGATTAACGATAATTCGACTCGAATATTGTTGAGTAAAATACATACGTAAAGATGATTCTACTTTATTGATCCCTAATATGATTCCAACCATGAATGTGCATGAGAGAAAGAAAGTATTTCATAAAATGAGACAACCACTGACAAAGTTGATTCTGCACTATTATAAAAAAATGCAATTAATATTCGTGCATCCCTCTGTCTGCGAGGATACCATGTTCGGACAGTACGATGCCTTTGTTCGTAATAATGCAAGGTTGATTATTCAAATGCAGACCCTATGTCCTTGAATAACTCCCGAAATCCAATATCTTTGAACCAAATGAATGAAGATAGTATGGATAGCTGAATTGAGTCGTCGAATTTATTGATGTTCCAGAGTTCATGTTCCCTCTTACATATCCAATCCTTCCGCCTCCCACAAGTCAACTAAAATATCAACCATCTGAGGCAGTGAGACTGGTTTTGGAAAATATGCATCATCATTTCTTCTGATGACGCCTCTGTCTGTATCTAAGCTCGAAGTCGATGATGATGCTGGCTTTGGAGGCGTTTGTTGCCGCCATCTATTCGAAACAATAAGGTCTATGACTTCATCAACATCAATGTCTTGCGCATGCCTGTTTGTAATAGATATTCCCGAAGAAGAAGAATTTGAAGAAGTATAGTTGCAGGATGAGAGCCAGTTACTTCTTATTTCTTCCCATCGATGAAGTCCTGTGTTTACAAACTCATTGGGAGATAAGGGACCATCTGCGTCATGTTCAATTTCAACGATGGAATATGGAAGTTTGCATGATTCGGATCTTACGCTGGCAGATAAATGCTCATTTTCAACAGCGAGATTCATCGTTGATGAGACTAGTTCATTCATGGCTGCTTTCATTTTCAATGTCTTTGGATGGGTTGAAACTTGCCTATGACTCCATGACTACGAAAGTGAAATAAGTCCTTGATCGAGAAGCGTGGAGCTTGACGCGGGACGGTTGTCGCTAAGTATGGAGTATCGTATGGTATGTCAGTACTCCTACTATTTATAAGATTACTAACTCCTTCCTTCCAAAAGAGATGCTCTCTCTTTAAGGAATATAGTAGGTCTCCTTCACCGTATAGGTAAAATTAATATTGAGTAGGAGAAAGGAGAAATGTGTGTCAACTGCAATATCTTCCGCCACTTTCAGAGGACAACATCGACAACCTCACTCTTTCTCTCTCACAAGTTAAAATCTTCTTCAGCTGCCGAACAATTATTAGAAGAAGGCAATAATATTCAGAATGACCGCTAACAAAAGACATCACTCAAGACGTTCATCATGACCAAAGATGAGTGGCCGAAGGAGATCGAGAATAATTATGAACGTGTACGTCCACTCGGAAGAGGTGGATTCGGAATTGTATGGCTCGCGAAGACCAAAGATCTAGCTGCAAATGTGAGTGCAACGCATGACACTGAACGAGATGCTCAGCAAAGAGCAAATGACACTTACACCAAAGGCAATAATGATGATGATGATGCATCCATTGATTCTTTTGATGAAGAAATTCAGTATTATCAAAATGACACTGTCGGACATTGCGCCAACACACGTGGTGTTAGTCCTGAATATGTTGCAATAAAGTGCATTCATGCTGTAAATGAAAAATCCATGACATACGCTTCAAGAGAAATAAAAATCTTGAGTGAGATCAATCATCCTAATGCCATACGTTGTATTCAGTCTGTACAGACACCAGAAAGTCAGATAATTGTGTTGACATTAGCAGATGGACCTAATTTGCAAACACTGGTTGATAATGGAGGAGCATTGAGCCTTTCCCTTGCACGTTTATCAGCACGACATCTAATTGCCGCTGTAAGCTATTTGCACGAGAAAGGTGTAATACATCGTGATATTAAACCCAATAATTGTATTATCACAAAAGTGCATCCTTCAATTCATGTTCCAAGTGAACTGGATTGGAAAACAAATGATGCATTCTGGGATGACAAAGCAATTTTTGACGAACAAGAATGGAAGCTTGTTTTGGTTGATTTTGGGCTCGCGAAAGTGCTAAAATGGACAGTTACAGATGACGAACAGAATCGGAACGAGATCATAGATAAAGATTCAAGAGAACAAAATTATGGAATGTATGGCAAGATTGGAAAAAAACTCAACTCAAGTACTATCACTTCAAGCCTTGGAAAATTTAAATACTTTCGCAGCTCTTCCATGGAGAGACTATTTTTTAGGGATATGTCCTCTGTAGGGACAAGAGGATATGCTGCCCCAGAAGTTATTGAAGTTCGAGAAAGGTCTACGAAGGATAATGCACTCGCAGATGGTGTCTCAGACTATGGTTTGATAGCAGATTCTTATTCTGTGGGATGTGCAATACGAGTGCTTTTGACTGGTATTCCTGTAGATGTGAAAAATATCCCGGAATACGTAATCGCAAATGATAGCATCCTTTTATCATTAGTATCAGCCATTTTTGTATGTAGAAAAAAGCATAATAGACCCCGTAAAAAGCGATACAAATTTTTGGATGAGGTGCCCAAAGAAGCAAGAGAGTTAGTTATGAAACTAACAAAATTAAATGTGGAAGAGAGGCTTACTGTCCAATTAGCATGTGATGATCCCTGGCTCAGAGACAGTTAGATGCTTGATAAGGTGAAAATCTATTGTTGGTTGACAGTTGATGATTTAGAATATCTTGTAGTACTAATACTTTTCCATCTGATATTGAGCAATTACTTGAAGGCCCAAAAAATTCATTTTTGTTTTTTTTTCAATCATGTTTATTTAATCTGTTCCCTATCCATCTTCTAAGAATTTATGCGCGTATGCAGTATTGCCTCACTCATCAAACACATAATTGTCTATATTATTTTAAGAGTTATTCAGCAGCCTTAAGCACATTTAACGAGTATTCATAGACTTAACCTGCATACATGGTTGTCTCTTTCTGGTTCTCTCTTGTATTGAAAAGCCACTAAGGTCATTATCATCTCATACATTGCAATTTTCTTTCATACTCAGCAGCAACAAACTTCACCTCACTACTGCACTGCTTATAATCTTAAACTCCATCTCCAATTTTATAAGGATCTTCACTCAAGTTCCTCCCTACAAAATCCTTGTGAATCCATGCAGTCCTTACCAATCATCCTATTTTGTTGTTATACTTGGTAGATCAAAATTCAAGAGACTACACCAGAAACCCAAAAACAATTTTTCAGTAATGAATATTTTTAGCTTCATCATTTCTGTTAGATATGGTAGTCATTAAAGCCAGTGTGTTGGCAGGGCAAGATTTTGTACCATTAGATTGTCTTCAATTTTATCAAAATCTCATATCAAAAAAATATTTGACCAAGTAAGGTGTAAGCTAAGAACAGAATTTAGGATGGCAAATACGGCTGTCATTAAAATAGGATAGATTACTTGTAGATTCTAAAAAACTCTTCTAAACCAGCAGATGAAGGATTGCAGTAAAGTGAGATGGATTACATCACAAAAATTAGACTGAATTAAGTCTTTTCAAAAATGTAAATTGCAGCAACGATGTATGTGATGAATGAGAAGAAATCATTATAACAGAATCTGCCAATACTGCCCGTTGACTTATGTGCAGATATCATTTTGTTTGTTGACTCCTCTGCTGTTTTGGCTGACAGTAACTTATCCCAATCCAAATCTTGCTTCTCTTCATCAGAATCTTTTTCTTCTCTGAGTCTCTTTGTTTCTCTCCTAAGTGTTTGTTCCATATTTCATTGTCTGTTTTCCCCAAATTGCTTTCACCACCTCCTGTTGACATAAGTCCTACATAGTTTTGTACTGATGTCCACATGTGAATTCTTCTTATGATTTTTTCTCTTTAGGGCTAGTCTGACTTGCTGAATGTTCGGCACCACTCTGGGGCACTGTTAACAGTTGAGTCAATCAATTTTACCATGTTTTCCACCTCAGATTTTGCTCTATTTGTCTTTGACACCGCTGTTAATTATGCCTTTTTCAACTGTTAGCCGCAGAGTTCCTTAATAGGGTTGATATAGATTACTGTAATTAGATTAATACTGTGTTTTTGTATAGAATTTTACTTTACGCAACTCTCCATCTTGAGAAGTAATTAATGGTATCTCTCTTTGGTCTTGGTTATTTGCTATGGTAGGGAAAACAGTTTTGTCTGCGGAGGCCACTACTGTGACCTTTTTTCTTAAGGAAGATTTAGCATTGTTGCTTTTTCAGTGCTGAGCTTGTTTGTATAGTTGGTTATTGAGAAGTCTTCCATTATTATGCTTTCAGTGATCATGGTGAGAGATAAGGGATAAATAATGCTTTTAATTCAAAGTTAAAAGCGGAATGGTTTTTGGTTAAACTAGTCTGAGAGAAAATGATGATTAAAAAGGAAGTTTGCTTCCTTTTTTAATAAGAATGAAGAATGCAAGTACAACCTCTGTCCCATATAATAGGCACGCTAGATGACTTGAAAGCATATCACTCAATTCTCGAAATTCGCAGCTGAAAATAGGACACAACATTGAATATATAAAAACTTAATGACAGTAGAAGTAAAAGATAAATTATATTTATATACTATAAGCTTTATGGCGCTAGATGATACATTTGCATTTTTAGATAGGTGAGGAGGAATTTCTCCTGCATCTCAATTTTCTATAGAGAGAAATAAACCTTTGCATACGTTGAAATGAGTTCATTTGCTATTTAAATCCGCTGAGATAATGGTCATATGATATAAACTCATTGAAGTATTTATCCTCAAAGTCAGACCGTTGTTCAACGATATTGGGCTGGTATCTTTTGATGAGAGAGAATCAGCCGACAGTTTTAAACAGTCATCAACCAAAATTAATGGGACCCATGAAGTACTCACCCTCCAGAAATATACAGAGATATTCAGAGCACACATGTAGGCCTCACAAAAATTCTGACATCTCACACGTCTCCCACAAATTTTGAGCTGCCACCACCACTAATCACAAATTCACTCCCATACCTGGCGCCCCAGCTAGATGCTCCCAAACAACATCGACAATTTTCTCAAGGAACTACCAGTTGATTGTTTTGTGACAAAAAGGCAGAAGTACACTACTGAAGACAAGACGGAGGCAATCTTGCAGCAGCTTCTGCTGAGATAGTCCTCCCAAGATAGTTGTCTTTATGTTGAGGCTATCAAAATGGTAAGCTGTGTTATGCAGGTGGATTGGTCAGTAGTATGCCATATATGGAAGAGAGGATGAGAAGATTTACCTGCCGGAGGGTGGATAAATGTGTCTTCAAATAAAAGTAAGTGCAGCCAAAAATATTGCTTGACATTGATGAATTGAATACATGCCTTTGGAGCATCGTAAGACAATTTGATTGACATCAGAGTCAATCAATATGTTGAAGATAACGCTGCATAGAAGGTGGAAAGAGTGGGCGATTAAAGTGAATAAAAATACCTTAAAATCAAAACTAATCCCAACTCACCTTTGCAATCATCTGAGTTATTGTCTCTTGCTTATTGACTAAAGATAAAACAAGTTCATCATGATGTATGACATCGTGAATGTTGATGATAAATGGTTCAACATGCATGAGGAATAGGAGTGTTTGTTTTTGTCTCCAGATGAGTCAGAAGTCCACATGATGACCCACAACAAGAACCATCCAGAGAAGGTCATGTTCCTCCCAGCTGTGGCTGTGTATTGCAAAGCATAAATGACACTGGTGAGTTCCTGGAGAAGATTGCAATTGGTATGGATGCGCTTCGTTTGGAAAAAATATCCTTTTTTAGTTTGTTATCAACTCATGACTAACCATTCCACTCATCTTTAAATTTTAGGTGAATTACCCATGACTACATGATCTTTTTCCAGAGATATATGAAATTTGAGCAAGATGTCTTGCTCATTATATTCAGGAAAGAAAGAAGGAGGTCTATTGGAATGGCAAGTAGAATTTCAAGATTGTAGATTTGAATGGTGTCATGGCAGAAGTATCATTCTTGCCCACAAACAATGAGAGGTCAAATAAGGTTATGTACTTAGTTGTAAAGAGCTTGATAATAATCAAAATTGCATATTTCAAATTCAGCAATATCAGCTTGAAGAGGGTAATGCCACTGTACTCTTCAGTAGGGAATTCAAAGGTTTGTTTATTTTGAATCAGAAGCTCATGTTCTATTGATTTCTTCAGAATTGTTTTAAACCAGAGTGAAATGCTGATTGCAGGAATAGTACAATGTACAACTGGACCTCCTGTCACTTGTGTCAACTTACATACAAATGTATGCATGATGCACCTAAATACTACCACTATATTACACTACACTGTGTAAGGCACATGTCTTACTTTCATTACCTACATAGAATTCATTTGAAAGTTTATACTTTTAAGTAGTACTACCTCTGTCCCATTTTTAAACACTCTCCATTTTTCTGTGTCTCAAAACATAAGAACAGCCACTTAGAATGTAATGGTCCTACGTTGAAATCAATTTTAGGGAAGGATTATAATTGTAGGAGAAAAAAAAGAAACTATCACCAGTCATTCGACTGAGTTACATATTCTAAAGGTAGGAACAGACAAAGCAAGAACAATCACATTCTTACCGTTAAATCTAGACTTCATTCGCTCAGACATCATTATCTAAGAGGTCATAACAGATAAATAGTTTAACTATGGGTTACTGAGCTAAAAGAATAGGTCCAGTTGAAAAACCTTCCCTGTTACACATCCTCTTAAAGGCTCCTCAATGATTAATTGCTGCACCTTCTCCCTCAATTTATCATCCAACCCAACAATTTTGGCAAATTCCCTCTCCCCCCATTTTTCTTCTTCCCCAAATGTGGCATCTTATAGGTGTTGCCTCCATCTACCATAATAACTTCACCCATCACCATCTGTAGAGTCGAAAAATCGAATCTTCAACCATATCATCCACATCCGAAAATGCTTGCTTGACTGCAGAAACTTGCTGCTTAACTGTTTGAGGCGCATTCTATTTTTCAATGATTTGATGGTAAAAAATCCAAGGGAGGACATTCATGTTGGATGATTGTGCTCGTTGCTGTGTTTGTTTGACTATCAGCCCAAGTTTGTCAGCCGCAGCCAAAAACTCTGGATCTGTTGAGCTGATATGAACCCTGCAGTAATATTCCTTAATTGTGATCAGCCTGCATCCAGATGGAAAAGTCTTCTTTTTTTCTGAGAGGACCTTCTTGATCATGAAATCCCTGTACATCGCCCAATCAATGCTGGTGATGGACTTCTTATAGCCTTCCCCTCTTGCTCTGATCTTACTTTTACGCTGGCTGAACACCATGGTTATCAAAGGCCACATGCCAATCTTGCCATCTGCCAAATCAATCATCCAGCAGGAGTCTAAGGCAGCTAGGGGAACCATCAGCACTAAAACCAAACAACAAAACCAAAGAAAGGTTGGACAAAGAAAAGGGAATGGAGCAAAGGGCATTCAATTTTTCAAACACAAAGCTGTGGTTGACTTTTCCATTAGGGTTTATCAAACTTCCTACAAAAATGAGACCAAAGGCTTAAAAACGAGAAACAAACTACTGGATTAACTGGTGTTGGCAATAGCGATTATAAAGAAGGTGGCAGAGGCCCCAGTTCATGGCAAAAATTGGATCAGAGAAGCCTGCCATCATAAATGGGATTGAGATGTCAGTGTATGTGAGAGAAGCCAGAGTATATTTTCATGTTTGTAATGCAACTAAAGCATTCATCCCTATTTGAGACAGCAAGTTGATCAAGGGATCAGCGATCCTTGCTCTATATATAGGGATACAGGAAATGTTGAAGCATTGGAGAATCTGAACGATGAAGATATTCAGATAAGAACAGAACCTTTGCAAATATTGAGTCAGTCCAAAACACTGTTACGGTAGGATTACCCCATAAATTCCAACTTCACTAGTCAAATTGGAGATACCAGGCATGTCATTTGATGAAAACCAGGATATGGAAAGTTTTAGCTAATCTTCAACATTCATGTCAGCGTGAAAGATGAAGCGAGGTTAATAAACTTTTCCAGACGGCTAAGAGTCAAGGTATTTGGAACAAAATCTGGGGAAAATGCAGTTACTCACCAAAGGTACCAGATGAATTAGACAAAGAAAGAGAAAAAAAGCTACTTCAGGAAAATCTAAATTCACAAAATGTAATTTGAGTTTTGTTCGCATCCCTAGAGTAATAGCGTTGAAAATTAGGAAGATATCAAGTATGTTACAGACAAAGAAGGGAAGTCTAAGGTCGAGAAATGTTATTCCAGTTAGGATGCTCTTGATGATCTAGAGTTTTAGATAAGAGAAACTGTAATCACTAAAGACAAGATGAAAGGTCAGACAAAGACCAAATATGTAAAAAGTGTGATCTTGTGTTTCTGAGGAACAAATGAGAAATTCTCTGGTCTTCTTTCAAAGCTCATATCTAGATTGAATAAGGCATGTGGGTCAATTCATCAGATTCACAGCGGCTCCAATTTTTTACAAATTGCCAGGAAAGGAGCGGAATTTGATGATGTAAAAAGACTGCTAAAATGAGCTTTTTCTCCAGAACAGAAGGCTTAGTTAATCAAAACTGATTTGATTCAATTGCTGGTCTCGCTAGGATTGAAGGACACAAACCAATACATTTTCTAGCAGAAGTACTGAGAAATCTTGGAGAAGAGACACTGGGATTTTCTCAAGAAGAATTAAACTAAATACAAAAGGGTAAGGACAATGCTGAAAAGCTCATGACTTTAGGTGAGATGAAGGCCAGAGACTTTGACTAGTTTAATATTAACTCAGGACTGTCGATCTCTGACAATAAATCCTGATATATAGAGAGAATAAAGAAGCATTCAATCTACAGCGTTGACAGCTTTGAAGGTGAATCTGAGGAAGAGGATAATTTGTCTGGGCAATCTTACTATAGTCAAAGAAACAAGGAACTCCAATGAAACTCTGTTAGATGAAGAACAGTGATGACATTTCAGTTAAGTCCAAGAGTCCGGTTATAATGGAACTCGAAGAGAAGAAAATGTTTCTATTATAGGTTGAAGAGACTGAGCGGCATTATGTGGAAAGATTCAAACTGGAAGGAAGTACCAAACTAGTGAAGGAAAGCTACCAACGGGTAAACAATTTTATCAAAGACCTGGCTGAAATAACGGAGGGTGGTGCACTGAACATCATGGCAAATAACATTTTGGAGATGGTGAGAAAACGCCAGCCAGGAGGAGGGAAGTTGATTTCCAGAGGGAAGCTTGCAAAATATGAGGAAAGCATTTAGGAGGACTCAGAGGCCTAGATAGATTAAAGATTTCACAATTAGAACAATATATCGACCAGGCTGATCTAAGCATATAAGAATGGGAACAATATGAAAGGCGGTTTGAAATCGATCCCCAGACATTCATTGATAAAAGCAGCATTAAGTTGGGAGACAGACTGATACTACCACAAGAGTTGTTTGACAATGATTTAATCACCAGTGCAAGAAATGAATAGAGCCTGTGGAGAAAATATACTTCTGACTGATGCGAACGTCAACATTAGTGACGGAGCGTTTAGGAAAAAGTAGAAAGCTCACTATAAGGAGTAGAAGATTTCACTCACATATAGTGATGAGATAAAGATTTAAGCACTTTTATTCGTAGATCGTATCCTTTAGGATTTTAAAGCCTCAGGTCTATAAATCACTATTTATGTTTCCTAAACTTCATTGAATTTCCTGGAGATCTAATAGTAATTATTATAGATGTGTCGTCCAGATCTATGGTGGGTGAGGAAGAATCAAATGTTGTCAGACATGTAGACAGGAGACTGATGATGGCCAACAAAATAGACACCAACAAATTAATCTCTATTGTCGCGAACCAATTCAAGATCCACACAGTTCTGGAGAGTCTTAGAGGACTGGATACATGAACAAAATTGTGTCAGAGACAGTAGAAAGAACAAGGCTTTCGATAATGAACATTTTCATACAAATAGCAGAAATTAAAAAGCATGCTGAGAGAAAGTGTAGAAATATCTGAGACCAGATGGAGAGTTCTCGCCACAGGTCAAATAGTAGTTTGACAAATGCAAACCAAACGGATTGATTAGGATGAGACAAGCAAGAAGACAAAACAAAGAAATCTGACATGGTTTGTTAATATAAAAGACATCCTCCATTCAGCAATTATGAGCTTAGAGGACTTACAAGTTCAAGGCAAATACTGCAGAAGAAGATAGAGAGAGACTATGATTCGAGCTGAACCATTCAGAACGCAACCTTGCAAAATTGTCTGGCCAAAAAAAGGAATACAACTTAATGATTCCAACACCATGGGAACGACTGAAGTGAAAGATAGTTGTAAAGTGGAAATCTCTGCGAGTTATAAATGGTCCAGATCAAAGTTACCTATACCATTTAAAAAAATTAAAGGAAAAATATGACACCTAGTTGGAGAGATTGGATATCACTAAACTTCCTACTCATGCAGCCTGTATAGCACATTGGAGACAACTGACAGTAGAGGGACTCTAGCTAACAACTTACATGAAGGAGGAGCGATGTTTAACACAAGCGATTACAATCTCCTACCAACTCTAGAGAACTGCAGGAATGTAGGTAAAGAATGAAGAAAATCGAATACATTTTTGCAGGATTTGGTCTGTTTGACTTCAATACTGAACAACTAATAGAAAGGCTCAATTTTTCTACAGCAATAAGAAATGAATTCAAAGATCAGCCTTAAGCTTAAACGTGCGTTCCAACTATACAGATTCAAATTGGATCTATAGGCAACCACTTGCAACAAAGCTTTGAGAGTAAAGGACATCTGGGCCAGAGTCCTGGATCAAGGCTCTCTTGTGTAGTCTTGAAAGGAATCAGATTAAGCTAGAAATGCAATATGATTCTTTAACATTTCTGAGAGAAAGAGATGTCCGGTTAATTGATCTATTTATAAATCACTCATTTAGTGGAAAGATTTAACTTCTCACATCAGATGTAGGCTTGCCAAAAGAAATTTCTTTCTGTCAGATCTAATGTGCACAGGTGGATGGTATCTGGAAGAGAACATACGTCTAAGAGAAGACAAAATACAATCCAGGCTTATCTTTGGATAAATTCTGGAGACAAAATCAGGAAACGATATGGGAAGGCTTAGGCAAGTGGAAAATATCAGGACACAGCATATGGGAGTGGCTCCATGATCCTAGAGATGAAACGGTTTACAGGAAAACCGGTATTTGTTACACTTCTAATGAAAAAGAACTAACAGTCAAGACAAGGAATGGACGCGGTTACCAAGAATTAGCGCAACTGATCTACCAGGAAATGTATACCCTGCCTCAGTCCATATAAGGGGGAAGAAGGTGACTCTCAAGAACACATCTCGAAATAAGATGGTAATCTCGCCATATGGAAAAAAGAAAATTAGACTTGGAAAAGAAACCAAGCTAGAAATTTGGATAAATGTTCTCACAATGTGCAAAAAAATCAAAACGAAACTGAGTTTTCTAAATGGCTTGAGATAGGACTGAGATCAAAAGATGTAATAGCAATGACAGGCGGGTCTTTTGACAGAGTAAGGGCGCCTAACATTTGTGGCTAGGGATGGATTTTCTATTCAACTAGACAAGTGACCTGATTGAAGGGATGACTGAGAAGTTTGGGATGCCAACTCGTTTAGAGCTGAGCTACTTGGCCTACATACGATCCTCACCCTATTGGTAGTGGTTTCTCAGTCCATGGAGGATAACAATTGGAGTATAAAAGTGATCTGTGACAATGAGAAAGTCCTATGGTTAGCCTCACAAGCGACAGGACGAGTGAGGCCATCTGCCCAATGCGCAGACATGAATAAAGGTTCATGGACGGTCAAAGTATAATAAAGGGTCAAATTTTTACAAGCATATAAGCTCTCACTTGGATGAAAATCTACCCTGGTGTCAACTAACTCTTCCTCATAAACTGTATTGCAGGTGCGACAATCTTACTAAACGGGCAGTAGAAGAAGGATTCAGATAAGAGGAAAAAAATAGGGGACTGGTACCTCTAGAAAAAACAGCTATAATGATAAACAATTCTAAACTGACTCAAGATAGCAGTGAATCATTAATTAACTAACTTAGTAAATTACCACTATTTAATCTAAGCAAAGTGGCAGACAAGCATCTTTTGAATTGCCGCATAGCAGCAATGCCGCACTGGGCGGCAACACCATAGTGT
>JALLAW010000317.1:0-15187 GCA_036939535.1 Cyclotella kingstonii | reverse complement strand
TTTATCTCTACTACTATTGTGATTTAATTGAAACCTTAAACTTCTGACTGTCTGTGTTTTGTCACTATTGATTTTGCTTATTTTATTCCTCCCCTGTAACCACCAGTCCCAAGTCTTCCTCTTCTTTCATGGTGGTTTGAGTGAGAAGAGAGTCCGTGTAGCTACTCATTGTTAATCGTGTCTTCGGAATGGTCTAATCCAGTCAAGGTTTTACCAGTCAATGACTCTTTTAAGCTTTATAACTTCTTGTAGAGTCTGTCCAAGAATTTTTTTTGGTTGTCTGTCTCATTGCCTGCGAAGTCGTGTAGGCTATGCCATAGATTGATTGAAATGTGCGAGTTAGGTACCCACTCCACTGCTCTGTTGACTTCCAGCAGTAAAAGTTTGACAGTTGTCATCTTCAGGGCTTCTCTTTTACACCATAGTCACAGTTCTTGTGTGAGATAGTTGGCTTTCCCTGCTTTCTTTTCTTCAATAAACGTTTGTCTGTCACAAAGTACTCTGTTGTCATAGTCATCTATAACTCTGTCCACCTTGTCAACGACTTCATCCGGTCTTTCTTCTGCCTGTCACTTTCTCTCCTCCTTAGTTCTACATTGGATAGATGTTATAGAATTTTCTTCACCTGAATAGTTCTCTTCTATGTTGTTTGTTTTCGATTAGTTTCAAGTTGGTAAATGACATCGTACCCTGGTTTAATCCGTCCTGATTGTCTTTCTTGCCCTTTGAGTCTGAAATCGCTATATCCACACTATTCACGCTATATAAAGATTGATCTTAGCTTCCTCTACTTCCCTCTAAAGATTCTTCAGTAGTGACTGAGAGGCCTGAATTTATGTTAAAAGTCTCAATCGCTCTGGGCTTGCTGTCTATTGTCAAATTCGATTAGCTCTTGTTATTCTCTAATCTCTGGTTGTGTCAGTCCTAAAGTGTCTTCTCCCATCTCTCTCATCACTCCTTCAATGATTTTGTTGGGAGTTTGTTTTTAACTTGTGCCGCTCCATTCTCTGAGTCATAGTACGTATGTTCTGTTAGTTGTATTTGTTCTGGTGAACACATGCTGAGTAAGAGCTTCTTGGCGTCACTAACCTCAACAGCTCTTCTCAAGAACCAGTGATAGGCTTGGGCCGCTAGACATTTTACAAACTGTGTGGCAAAGTCTTTGACATTGTTGAGCTTTGAAAAAACTATGAAGTGCCTTCCTGTGTTTCTTGAAAGGCAGTGCCAAACTTTTTTTTCACCTCCACTTTTCGCCCCTCTACAATAGATTTTATCTTCACTCTCATTTTCTCGAGTATATCTCTGATGGAGATGTCTGTGTCCTTTCTTGGAACCTCTCCTTTTGCCTGTATGAAAATCAATGTTTCCTTTCTGTCATCATCCCTGATGCCATAGAGTGTTATGAATCCCATATTTCAAGACGTAATTTGTGCAGATTGATTTTGCTAGCATAACCATTTTTTATCCACTCTGGATCTGTCTCCTTCGGTATGTTGAGTAGATAAGCATATTTTCCCCAAGTCTTGGTCCATGCTGCTTTATTCTTTGCTTTGATAGCCATTTCCCTGAAGTTTTCTTCATCTTCTAGGGAGAGGTGTACGATGGAGGTTAGTTTGAATTTGCCTAGTCCAGTTCTCCTTTTCCTCTGTTCTTCTTCATTATATGGTAGGCCTGGAGGATAGCCCTGGCTGATTAAAAATTTAGGCAGTATGCCATATGGATCGTCTTTATTTAGTTCTGTGAAAATTTCCTTGACTTTTCCTTCAACAGTTTTGGCTGAAATTTCTTTCAGGATCCCAAAGTTGAGTTGTGAACTATTTCTAGATCTTGTAGTTCTTTTTACATGAGTTTGATATCCTCTTCATTTAGGTCCACTTCTACCTGTTCGTATATCCCAGATATATTTATTTTCCGCTGCTAAAATCAGAGACCTTTTTATAAGTTTGTTTTCTTTGACTGATAAGGATGACTTCGCTGGATTGGGTATGTGAAAATATTTATTGGTATCAACAATATATTCTAGCATCTCATCTTGTGTCTTAATGCTATGTTTCAGATCTTTGGATAGGAATTGAACTGTTTGGTCCACACTCTCACTCTGATATATTGTGATACATAGCTTTTTTTCAAGTATTTGTTTGTCTGTGCTCTCTTTTGCCTGGCATTTTGACAACTCTGATTGCAAAGTCAAATACCCCTCTTGAGAAATAAAATTCAGGTGAGTCTTCTCTCCTTCCAAATTGTACTTGTTTTTCAGGTGTTAGATCTGTAACTAATTTATTTCTGTTTGTTCCTATAGCAAGGTTATGTGGTGTGTCTGCCCTGACTTTCTACCTATTATTAGTTTTGCTCGATTTGGGTTTGTATGTGATGAATTTCCAAATCCCTAAAGCCTTGTCTGATGATATCAATCTCTTAATGTTCTCTCCATACTCAGGTTTGTCTAAAGAGCCCATGTTGTTGTCTGAGTTTATTGACATCTCTTCTCTTAAGCGTTTGGCTTCTTGATAATATTCATCTTTTCCATGGTTGATTCTTAGCCTTTTATGTACGTAGCATTATACTATTATAATTTTTTGATACATTTTATTTTCCACTAATCCCTATCGTGGAGAAGTATTGCCACCCAGTTCAATGAAAGAATAAGTATCTCTAATTTCAAGTGCATCTTTGTCTATATACACTTTAATTACATTTTAAAATTCATTGAGTGACTCAGCTAACAAGAATTCTCTCTGCAAAGTGTCAAAGGAAGCCCTATAAGCTTTTTCATAAATACCTTCAAATTCAGTATCATTGAAGAGCTCTGAAACTTTCAATATAGAAACATAATAATGGACTTCACCAATTTTATGCTAAACCAAGCTAAGAGTCCCTCTACTCCTTCAGGCTTATCTTAAGTGCACCATGTAATTAAAATTAGTATTCATAATTTTCATCATCACCATTAAATAATACATCCAATACTTTTCAGAAGGCGAAAAATAAATAACAAATATCTTCTTCGTACAAAGGACTGTTGAAATATATGGCGTGAGATAATGACATGGTTATATTAAGATATTCATTCCTTGAATTTTTTTTGGCTGCTACCATCTCGAAAAAAATATTGTCTGCTACCATATTCCCATTCTGATTTTGCGAGTTCACATCATAGCAATTTTTTTGAAATAAAGTTGGAATTAGTCACATGAAGTACAAAGGAAGGTACATAGGTGACATTTTGCTCAGTGCCAATATGCCATCGCATCCATCACAGCATGATATTAGAGGAGACTGTGTTTGCAGCTCGAGTTTTTGAGCTTCTTCCTTTTTGTTGTGCAACAAGGGATATCATCCAAAAAGATGCAACCTGAATTAAGTGCAATATATTACATGGTTGAAGAGGCATCTTGCAACTATGAGGTAGAGTTGTGCTTGATAAACATAAGATGGTAGAATGAATCAGAATGTAATGCAAACTTGAGTTACCTTTGTAGAGTAAAACCACTGCATAAAATTCAAAACTTTTGCTACCAGCACATTTTAAGACTCAAATCAATAGTTCTAGAAGGTTTAGGCATCAATTAGAATTCTTTTTCTAGTCCAGGCAAGTGGAGTAATTAGAAATGATCTACTTCAGTAGAATGTCCTAATGATAAATGTGCATTAATGTATTGTTGTAAAGTTTTAAATATCCAAAAATCAGATTTCCCTTTACTCTTCATCCCTTTCTTTTCATACTGAAGTTGAAGCAAAATAACCAAAACTGACCATATATGACATGAAATTTGACACAGTGACATGTTCAAGATTCTGAAAATCATATATATCCTTCCTTGCAAAATTACAAAAAATTGATCCTATCTTGGATGTCGCTCAAAAATGACAACATTTCAAACCTTGGTATTGATTCTAAGAATTTCTAAGTGCATGATGACCTTATATCAGATACTAAACAATAGAAGACTTTTGTATAAATGTTATTTTTTGGTCTCAGATACATCGTTTTGGGGTAATCTAAGATTTCTATACTTTTTGACCAATGTGTAAAAGTATTGATAGTAGGACATGATAGTCAATGAGCATCAAACAGCACACCAAGAAAATGAACACAAGAACAAAACCTTCAGCTTCACTCAACATGATGATTGAAATTTCCACTGTAAGCCATGTCAACATTCATATGAAATATTCTTCATAAACAAATAAAAATACATTAATAAGTAGATCTATTGGAAATATTTTATTGACATTATTCTGAATAGTAATTACATCTGTAAGGATGGCACAATCATTCTTGAATTTTTGTAAGGATTGGAGTTTTTCGAAGAGTAAAGAATACTGCGTCTGCTTCATCACCTTCAACAATTACTTCATCTCTTGATATCGAATTACTTGGCGTCAAACTCAATGGAACTGCAATGCTGTAAGAGTGAGGTTGGGGCGACCATATTGAGCTGAATTGACGTCTTGACCACTTAGCATCATTTGTGGGGGCTATGGATCCAACATTCAATGGATAAGGAGGTCGTTTGTGCAAGCTGAAAATATCCATTCCAATGAAGTAAGTATCGTTAGAAAGTTGAAGAATACTTGGTCTAAAATTGACATCCTGATTGAGCATTTTACTAATAATTGCCTTTTCATTAGAACTAAAAATTGACCCTTGCTGTTTTCCAAAAAAATCTGTTGATTCAGAATTGATTTTAAAGGAAACAATCTTTTTAGCTGTCAATTCATCGTTGTCCTCTAAGATAGGGGGTCGTCCTGTAAGACATTGAAACATGACACAACCAAGTGCCCAAACATCTGCAGTAACAGATAAAAGCCCACGAATGAGAATCTCTGGTGGAAGATATGCTATAGTTCCTTCAATTCTGGGGTCTTCCTCTTCTAAATCAGACTCCTTTGTACTATTAGAGGTTGATTTGATTGCTGTATCATGTTCAGCAGCTTTCCAATCACCATTTCTGAGTTGGTTTAATAAATTTTTACTGCTTTCTTGGACAAGGGCTTTTGAAGTATCTGTCACAGCACGGCATGCGCCAAAGTCGGTAATTTTAATATGGCCTGTTTCCATGATAAGAATATTCTGAAGAGAATAATAAAGTTTCATATCACATTCTTTATCAAAAAACGAATATCATAAGATATTGAAAACTCACCTCTGGTTTGCAATCAGCATAGACGAAACCATGTTCGTGGATACTCCACAATGCTGCTGCAACAGAACCGATAACAAAACGCGTAGATTCATGATCCAGAGAACCGTTTTTTCGTATAAGAGTATGAAGATCACCACTAGAGGCATATTCTAAAACAATATAGGCTCCATCACGAAATCGAAAAGATGAAATCATCCGAGAGATACCGGGATGTGATAAGGTTCTTAATATTGCTATCTCCCTATTGATACATTTCTCATACCCCAATTCTTCAATTTTTTCTGTACTGACTATCTTCACTGCAAATTCAGGCCAACTAGAGCGAGTCCGGTCCTTGACAATCTGACGGGCATACTTAACAGTGCTAAAAGCACCTGTTCCCAACTCATGACCAAAGACTAAATCATGGAACTTTAAGTTTGGTAGGAGTACTGGAGACTCTTCCATTTGGGCTTTTGCCCAGATACTAATACCGTCACAACCTTCCTCAATGTCACTTGAGGCTTTTAGCTTTTCCATATATTGACGAACCTTTACAACAATAGAAGATGTCGTCAAAGAGTCACTCACTTTGACACTAGAACTTATGTGAAAATTTTCCTCTTCCTCTTCGATGACACTTTTCTCGATTCGTTCAAACTGGTCCTGAGTTTTTTCAAATGATAGATTATGATGTGTCTTTGATGCCCCGGGAAGAATCGGTTCAGACACTTGCTTCTGCTTAGTTTCAGATGCTGGAGCTATCTTTGTCATATTTATGTTCGATATATTGGTGGCTCTAGGCTTACCAGAAATAGTTAGGTGTCCATTCTTACGATATTGTGAACTTAATGCCCAAGGCGCTACACCAGTTACAGTTAATGGAGGCTGATGAGATGAAGTCGATTCACTTTGAGTCGTACGTAAGGTTTGTTTAGACCTTGCTGAGGGAGGCTTCCAAGCACCCATGGAGGCTCTAAGTGACATCAAATTATTATTTTTTCTGGCATCAATATCATCACGTCGAGTACCAATCACTACGGATCCTTGTGAGACATTATTCAACCCCTTAACACTTATATTTTTGGTATCTACCGTCGAAAATTCTGGTTCATTTAAAAAACGTCCCAACGCTTGTTCACAAGCAGTCCAAAATGAATCATTACCCCCTGTTTTTTTATAATATTCTTCTAACTCTCGTAGCACCAAAAGTGTCATCTTTCTAACTGTTGGATTCCAAGGCACTTCCCATTGATTTGAGGATGAGGCTCGGCCAGTAGAGCAGCGAAATAATGCAGGTAAAAGTAATGGGCCCACATCATTCAATTGACGTGAAACAAGCCGCTTGAACATTTCATTCCTGAATAGTTGCAATGCTCTTTCACAAGTGCGCGAATTATCAGAGGCGATGCACGCACATAACCTAGATGTAAGGGGTAGGAAATATGGCTCAAAGAACGCAAGGCATTGCTCTGTGTAGTTTTCATCAACTTGTTTCAGCGAACCAATGAGAGTATCAATTTCATGGATGAGCAAGACAACTTTTGGTGTGTTTGCCATGGCCCCACCGCCAATAGAAGTGGAATCATTTTCTCCCCTAATTAACCCCTCTGTAGGCCATATGTCTGGATGAATTAATGCACTGACAACAGGGCCGATGAGCGTTGGGTCTAAAGCAATTAGCGCTCCTATGCATTTCACAAGAGCTTCATGATATAGTCCTATCAGAGGAATTTGATCCCTCCAAAGCACCATCCCAGAAGGTCTATGAAGAGGAAGAAGAACATGAAACAAAAGATCTTTATGAGATTGGCGTAAAATTGCTGAACGTCCAATTTCGCTGTTCGTATCCAAAAAAAATTGTTTCGTGACTTGCGATTCCACGATGGAGGGAGTGGCCACGCGAAAACCTAAAATGATACGTAGTAACACCTGTAGAAGAGCTTCTATCCCACAGGCCGATGTATTTTCCATTCCAAGAGGATGATGTTGCATCACTCCAGAGCCTGCACCTACCTGTTTCAGGTACGTAATGGATACGGGAACCTTTCCTCTTAAAAGGCTATCTCCACTAATGCCAGGCACTGTTAAGTTGAGTGAACTGGCAACGACCAATGGGCAGAATGAGGCAAATGATGGTCCGAGTCCCCAGAAAACCCCTGAAGCATCGCTCTCATCACCTTGCCGTGTCGAAACTGATGTCGAAGATTTACCAGTACCCATTGAATGAATGCGTAATAGCTGTCCTATCAATTTCCTACATTTTCCTCGCAATAATGCATCAGAAGCTTTATATATTGATAAGGTTAATTCAATTAGTCCACCATGCTCTGATTCGACACTGGTCTCACAATCTCTCCTATCTTTGCCATTAATGTGTTGCTGTAACTCATTTTCCAATCTCAGTTGAAATGACTCTATTTTTAACGCACGGGAACCTAGAAAGGAAATTTCAGAAGAGTCAGAAGAAGGTTTCCTTTTTCCACCCAAAGTGCCCTCTAAGCGAAATACACTTGCATTACTCTCGCTCGTTCTGTTCAGACTACTACTAGAAACATATTCAAAATATTCGGTAGCATTCATTGGAAGCATGTATGAATATCTTCGCGATATTTGATGTAATCCATTTTGTAGCTGCGGCAAATTTTCCCAATGATGAAAGAGAGAAGAAAGTATGGGCACCCGATCCCCTTTACTGCCAGAGAAACATGTAGTCTTTATATTATGCGCCATGCTACCGTCTTTCATTTTCAATTCATTACATTCACAATAAAATAGCAATTTATGAAAAAACGTCATTTCACTCCTTTCACTCTCTTCCTCTGGAGAACTGACTCTCATCTCTTGCATGCCCAATAATATTCTAGTGATCCGTACAGCATTCTGCATTCTTGGAAGAGAAAAATTCTCCAAGGAAATAAGGGCACCAAAATTATGTTCATTTGAATAATCATGTGTAAGAGAAACTGCAGATGGATCTATTGGACAATTATCATTCAATATATCTGGCGTTCTGTGATCATTTTGTATTTGTTCCAACATATTGACGACTCCAGGGTGAAATGCTTCTCTCATCATATCTCCCACAGCACGATAGAAGTCGGGAGAAAACGGTGCCATATCTTCTAAATTAGCTTCATTAAATGTGGAATTCTTCTGTATCTTCTGAACAGTAATCTTCTCCGACTTGTGACTTGAGTCGCCCTTCGTCTCAGTTGTAGGAGTCCACGTGCATCGGGCAACATCATTTGCAACTTTGCTTGTAACACTATCACCTAAACTCTTTCTACGAGAACTTCCATTGGGAAGCGTGCACGTTTTGACCCTACTACTATTGTTATCATCGACTTCCCGCGGCAATGTAAAAACTGGTTCATGACTAATGTCCAAAGCTCTTTCGATCTCATCTAAGTAAGGTGTGGGGCTACATGAACTCAATGAGGAAAGATTACTAGAATTCTTTTCACAGTATGCATCGGCATTATGCCATTTTGCATAATATAGGACGCGTCTAGCCAATTCTTCTATTCTCCAAGAAAAATTCATTTTGGTGTCAAACAATTTTGTGTGTGAAGGTGGGATAGCCTTTAAAGAGCAGAAAAGAAAGGTTATGAATTAGGGGACTTCTCTTTTTATTTTCCGCTGGGGATAATTCTTTTGAGGAACCATCAAAAATGACCACAATAATTTAATGGGGCATTTCCGAAAATTAACCACACCGAATTAGACACATTTTAACAAAATCTGTGCTAAATGGCTCGAGAAGCCCCTTTCTCTTCACAAAATTTTGATGGTCAAATCTCACATAGTTGTTATCACAAATACCTAATATGCATGGTATTTGTGAATATGTTTAAAATATATTTACAGATTTTTTCCTCACACTTTATGGCATCTCTGTAAGTCCTGTAACCCTTTACAAATGGTCATTTAAAAATCCATATTTACAAAGATCTATACCTGTTTTCAGAAGACTGATAGTATACAAAATGTGATGCCTAAAATTCAGCATGATATAAATTGGTATATCAATTTATATACTGCTATGATGTAGAATTGAACATGTATAAAATGCTATTTGATGCAATTACCCATATATAAGTCACTATTAACTACTTATAAACAGGTAACTAATGTAATAACCATCTATTTAGTGCTAAAATATTTATTTTACCATTTATACATGGATCAATAGATAAATTAGCAATTCATAAATGTCAATGACTTCAATATCAATTTATATATAATTAATTGTTTCTGTTACCAATTTATAAAGGGGGAATCAGAGCTATTGGCATTTTATAAATGGATATTTTATGCAATAAGCCATTAATAAAATGCCATTTAATTTATAAATGGTTAAATGCATAAAATACCCATTTATAAATTGAAAACATCCATTTATAAAAATCATGTATCATGTATAAAAAATAGCTGTCAATTTACAAAAAATGAGAGACTAATTACAATCTGTTTCATAATTACAAATTTTTTGTACAGAGACATTAACTTAAAAAAAGACTTTCACTAATGTTCACAAGTGTATCACTCATGATTACACCAGCCATCATATGTTCTGTGACATTTGGATTAACAAAACAAATTATTCATCAAACATCTGCACCTTTTATTGTTGCATGGTTCTTTACAGTTACATTTAATTAGTCCATGTGCTTGTCCCCCAGAAACTGCAGCACTCCTATCAGCCTCTGACTAAGAATGCGTGGCATACCCTGCCATTCCTCATATGCTTGGTCTTATCCTAATAAGTCTCTTTCGTTTCCTGCACCTGGAACCACTGTCACATTGTTCCTGGTGTATATTGTTGCCAATACTCCACTTTTCACTGCAACTCTCATATTTCCATTTTCCAGTAGTTGTACTGCCACATCTGTCAAATTACATCCATCAACTTTTGTTTAGCCCACTTCATGCAATTCAACATATACTGCATCGCCTTCATTTAGATCCCCACTCAATGATGCAGCATAAATTTTCATGTTCTGACCAGCACATTTCATTGAGTTAAAACCCTCTTGATGGAATCTCTTTCTTTTTGGACTCATCATTAAACGCTTCAGTTCTTATCCTGGTGGATGTAGTTGTCCATGGCACATCTGATTACATCCTATGTTGGCTGGCAACACCACAGCCCCATTTATTCACTGGTCCACTGTCTCCTTTTTCCATGGAAGGAATAATCAGAATTAATATTGTCTACTGATTTCACTCGTATTACCCTACATACACAAAAATATCCTAAAGCTACATAGGAATTTCAAGGATCAACCAACTAGATCATGGTCTTCTACTGCTAAAACGATGATGGCAAACTTGAGATTATATAACACCTAATCAAATAAAGACCACAATACCAGATCTCAAAACAGTCAGGAGAATTTCCCAATGAAGGAAAATTTCAAAGCGGACTGAATGAATCCCAACGAAGCAAGCAAAAGAGGTGGAATGCCATACACTCCCTCTTTGTTTAACTACTATAATATTGCCAGACCCTCCACCATGGACAGGAATGCATCTACATCAACAAAAAAGGGGGATGGATAAGTCTGAAAATAACTCTGGGGGGGGGCAAATGATGCTACTGTGGAGGACATGGAAGTTACCAACACAAAAGACAGTGGTTTTTCATCTCACTCATTACCAGACTACATGTGCCTCCCTGCAGTGGGCATTGACGCAGTTGCAGAATCCATCAAAAAAATGGTTAATATGCCCTTGATTAAAGGTCCAAGAAAGAGCAACTCCGAAAAAGTGGGACGGCTAAAAATCTACTAGAAAAATTTTCCCAACCTCCAGGAACCCCCTTCAAGAGGCAAATAGATCTATCGCTATCTTGCTACAACCCGAAGTGGACAACTCCATCCTACATGATTGCGTAATGGAATTTTACCTAAGGATGGAAAAAAGGAGGGAAGGACAGTGAAAAGGCGAATGACAAAGTAGCCTGGCTGCTTTGGAAATAGATGGAAAGAATTTCTTGTCTACAAATTCGTCAAAACAAATCATGTCATTGCAGACTAAGTAAGGGATCAAAAGTTTCTGCTGCAATTAATATCATATAACTATTTCTGCCATTCTAAAGGAGAAGATACACTGAAAGAGCTCTAGAGAGGTCAGGTTACTTCAAAAGATGACTAAGATTAAAACAAATGATGCAGTATGGTTTATGAAAATTAATGCAATTGAAATTTTGTTTTATTTTTAGAAGAAACAGCACTTAAAAACAATTTATGACACATGAGAATTATCACTGAATGGGTGAAAACCATAGTGAGAATTAATCAATTAAAAGTTGGATCAATTGGTCAAAGTCTTTGCCATCAAAGTAGTCATCAAAAACAATGCAATCTTCATTCTCGATAATACTATCTAATGGAGGAGGGATCAGTAAATTTGAATCAGTCAATTGTTCTGTGAGAGATTGTTTCTCACTCATTACATCCTGACACAATTGATTTTCGGATTTATTAGAGTATTGATCAAAGAACTCCCAGTAATACTATAGAAATATTTGAATAAACTAAAATGAGAATCGAATAACAACATATCAATAAGATAATTGTACTTACAGTAATTTTGTTCATTGTGGGAAATAAAATAAATATAAGATCCTTCTCTACCGTCTCAACATCTCCTAGATGCCTTTCTTGAATCATCTCTCTGGTGATGGGCGTCATTTCATCTTTCGACTTCTCCTTACTCCAATATTTTTCCAGCAAACGTAACTTCACCCTTGGCGTGTATACTGGACAGGAATGTATCCTCTCAACATAATTCATAGAAATTTGTAGAGCAGAGCAGTACAAAATCCTCTTGAAGGTATCGTGCAAGTAAATCAATGAATTTAAATCTACCAAGTTATCATCAAAGATCTGGATAATGTGATTCCAGGATAAAACATTCCGCTCGAAGGGAGGGGAGCAATACCAATGAGTAATGCCATGATCAGTCTCTCGAATGAGAATCCACCGGTCCTGCATCACATCTCTTTGACAAGTAAATGAAGAGCACAATTTCATTAAAGAAAGGAATGTGGATGGTAAAAAAGGAATCAGCATTAGCTGTTCTTGAATTGGAACGGTTTGATAAGCAAGCGATTCCGAAATCATGGATATGATACATTTAGATCGTTTTCTAGTACAGTTTTTGCCTTTCAGATCATTACTACAGCTTGATTTTTTTGCAGAATTTTCTGTCTCTTTCGTTATTTTACCCTCTGATATGATTTCATTAAAAATCTTTTCCATATCAATCCCACTCTTGTCAGCGAATGAACTTGCTGCACTAAGTAATCCGAAACTCCTCCGCGAAAAGGCCATTGAGATCCATTGACTTATTTGACACTGTAATCCAAAATGATTTTGGGGCAAGATTTGTTTTCGTTTGCAGATATTTATGCAAGCGTCAAAGGTAAAACTGACGATAGTTCCGAGTGGTGTGCTGCATTCACCAGAACAAGGACGTCCACTACAATTAGGATCATTTGAAGAATCGTGTTCTGCAGAAAATTCGTTGTTTCGCTTGCTGCAAGGATGAACATGAAGCAAATTTTTTATTTTGGACGAGTTTTGCTTCACATGAGCATTTGCTGTATTGAGAGACTGATTTTGAGCGGAGTGATCACTAGCTGCGCTTGTTAAACAAGTTGCTCTTTTGATAGCCAATAAGTTCTCGTGAGCGCATCCCAAGTAAGGCACCTTGTTGAACACAATGTGATCACCTTCTTGGGCATTGTTCGGTGCAATGTTTTTGTTCATGGCCTTTAAGTGAGGAAGTAGATGAGCATTGCGATTCGTACAAGCTTCATTATGATGCTCTTCATGATGATACTCTTCATGATTAGCATCGTTGCTAGGTATGTGGCTTTTACAAAATGTTCGTTTGAGATTCGATGTTTCTTTGTTGGCGCTTACAATATTAGGCGATTTGCTCAGCCCACAGACAATAAGATCATTAAGCGAATCGTTGTTTGAACAATTTTCAGTCAAAAGTTTTGTGCAAAAATGAGAATTAAGCGGGGTGGGTATTGAATGAACATGGGCTTTCTCGTGATCGCATGCTATTTTGTCAAACTGTTTGCACTTAGCGTCATCGTTAGTGATGCTGTGTGCACAGGCTGATCCTCCTTCGAGATCTATTCTATTATGCAGGAAATGCAACATGGCAGGTGATTGGCTCATCTCACTGCAATCGGGTTTATCTGAGCCTGCAAAGTTGGTGCCCTGGAATCTTTTACAAACATGAGCACCAAACTTATTATGCATTAGATGTCCATTGTTGGCACTTGCCGGAGCATGAAATTGTTTGCAAGAATTAAGAAATGTATCCTGGATGTTTGTCAAGTCATCATTAGAACAACTAATAAAAGTTGACTTGTGCATCCCATTACAGAAAGAGCTTCTGTGGGATCCACTGTGAACGGAATCGCAGTTCATGAAATTTTTGAAAGCATCGGCATGAAGTCCGGGATGTATAGGACTCATTCTGGAACATGTTGAATGAGATTCTTGGCTCGTGTTGTTCACTCGATTGCAGCCACTTTCCAGTAACTGCTGCATTTTTTCAAATGACTCGGGAAATTGAGTAACTGTTTTTTTCCTCTTGCCCTGACGGCTTACATGAGGGACGCATTTCTTCTTTAATCTCAAACAACGATCACAATTTACGATGTTTTGAGGTAAATGGGAGTAGACACATTTACTCTTTGCGGCGTGGCATTCTGTACACGCTCCTTTCATTCTTGTATTGACTCAATTCTTCTGGACTCCCCTCATAGGTGGTGATAGTATATCTTCTATATCGGCAATTGTCGACAAAACCTGTGGGATTACTATTAATAGTAGAAGACGTGGTATATTCAAGTGAGTGTGACTGTAACGACCATTCAACTTATGCGTCTTTAGAGATCGTTCAGTCACAGGAAGTAGACTTCGCATTTGTGGAGGTGTGTATACAGGATGTAGTGCCCACCTGTCGTCTTTGACGCTAATGCATACGTCAGGGGTCATCTCTCAATAAGCTATTAGCAAGTGTTATTGCCTCAGCAGAGGAACGACACGAAATGATACTTCCCCCTGGGAAGCCATTCTGATTTCCAGCATTTGGATTCAAAATGGTTCATTAAGGGTCATGTGTGGTTGCCTATCGACTGATTATAAGTTGAGTAGTGGAGCGCTCCCAAAATTTGACCAAACTTTATTTACATATTTTTTAACAAAATCTGTGCCAAACGGCGAGAAAACCCTTTCTCAACTGAAAATTTCAGATGATGCATCAGTCAGAGTGGGCCACACAAATACCATATATCCCTCCTATTTGTGAATAAGGTCTGAGCGTATTTGCGAATTTGTGATCTCACAAATTTGGCGCGCTTTCGTGCCTTTCCATTTCACTTAAAGTCCATCCCCAACCCCATTTCACATCGACATGAGTCGCAAGTCACCTATTCCTCCAGTCCNCTCTGAGCGTACTTGAAAATTTGTGATCTCACAAATTTGGCGCGCTTTCATGCATTCCCACTTCTCTTAAAGTCCTTCCCCAACCCCATTTCACATCGACATGAGTCGCAAGTCGCCTATTCCTCCAGTTCCACCTCTTGTTTCCCAGCAGTCCTTGCCACACTTAACGCCATCCCAACTTTCACAGCACCGAGGCCAACTCCCAGAAACAATTGAGGACCAGGGTTTACTGCTCATCGATCAAATAATGCCTTTTAGCACACTAGATTGAGACGATTTAGCAGTAGCACACAATTCCCAATTCCCTCATATACAATGCTCAGGTGAGACGATCAATCTCAAATTCAAATGTCTTGTCAACCAGTTTGAGACTGGCTCAAGTGAGTAGAGTTGGGATGTCAAGCGGGCAAAAGGAAGTTGCGAGAAAGATGGCAAACGAATGTGGTGGCTCTCCATGACAAGAAGAAACTGACAACCTACTGCTTTCAAAAATTCCTGCAAGAAATCTTACATTGGAAATCGATAAGACTTCTGAAGATGATGACAATGATGTTGAGATCGAATGCTCTTCTGCATCAGCAG